>WNYC01000090.1:72368-117562 GCA_021396375.1 Sporothrix mexicana | reverse complement strand
TTTATAATAAAACGAAAATAAAAAAGTATAAAATATACGACTTACTATAACCTTTATTAATATTAAATAAACTATAAAAATTTATTTTTTAAAATTTTATCGTTAAATTACTAAAATTAAAAAAACCGGTTATAAGTATATTTTATAATAATATTTTAATAATCGTAAATAAATTAACGAAGTATTCGTACTTCTTATTATACTACGAATTATATACGGCCGAAAACTTAACGTATACGTTTTTAAAAAACGTAATAAATAACTACGGTTTATTAAAAGATATCGTTAATAATAAAAAAACTACTTTTACGAATAAATTTTAAAAAAAAGTTATACAGAAACTTTAAGTTAAAAAAAAGTTAAATATAACTTTTTACCTTTAAATAAACGAATAAATAAAAAAAATAAATTAAACGTTAAAGTAATATTTACGAGCTTACGTTAATTAATAATAAAACGATTAAGTCGAGTAGTTACTACTCGTTTAAATCGTATATAATAACGTAATATATAATATAACGGTTATTTTACCGTTTAAAGTTAATTATAACTTTAAGTTAAAAATAAACTATTATTAAAACGATAGTTTAAACTTAACGGTAAACGAAAAAATAAAAAAGTTTAAGTTTATTTTTAAAAAAGTAATAAAAAACCTTAAAAAATAATAAAAACGAATAAATAATTAAACGAATAAAAAACGAATTAAAAGATTAATTTTTTAAAAAAAAATAAAGTTTATTTAAATTAAAGAAACTTTAAAATACGGCGATTAAACGATAAGTTTAACTTTAAATAATTAAACTTATTTCGAATAATAAAAAAGTTATTAAACACGGTATATAAACTCGATTTACCGAAAAGATTACGGGTTTACTTTAAATTTAATATTACGTTTTTTAAAAAAATATTAAAATTTACGTTACTATTAAAAAAGTAAGTTTTAAAGGAACCGGAGTATAAAGTTAAAAAGATCGAATAATATTAAAAGAAATTAAAGGGATACGATTATTTAGTAAAGTAAAAAAAGTACTCGAAAGAAAAAAATATATAAAAATTAAAATAATACTTCGGAAACGTAATAAAGATTATTTCGAACTATTAAAAAACCCGACTATGTACGATTAACGATTACGACGTAAAAAAGATAGTTAAATATAAAAAAAAAAAAACGACTATTATTACTTCGTAAAATAATAAAGTTATAAAAAAAATATAATAATTAAAAACTATTAAATAACTTTAAAAACGTTTTTTATTTACTAAAAAAATATTAACGACGAAAAGCTTATACTTTAAATTAACTATAATAATATTTTAGTCGAAAAAAACGGCGGTCGCCGTAATTTACGTTTTTTAAACGGTTTACGTAACGATATACTTTTTCTCGGTTTAACGAGCCTCGTCTTCAATATTTTATATAATATAAACGTCGTTAAAAAACTTTTAACGTTTCTCCTCGTAAACCCTTTATTACTTATTAATTCGCCGAAAACGAACGGTAACTTTTTAAAAACGAAACAATAACTCTTCGAAAGTTAATTTAGTACTTTTTTTAATTTAAAAAATTTATTAAAACTTAACGGCTTAACGCTCGGTTAAAAAACGGATTAATAAAAACTAAAAAAAAAAACTAAAAAAAACGTACTAAAACTTATAGTAATACCGCGACTATTATACTTAACCTCGATACGAACGTAAGTTTAACAACGGTAAACCTAACGGGTCGACTTATTAAACTAAATATAATCTTTACTTAAACGAGTATAACGGGAATAAAGTATTACGGAAAAACTAAAAAAGTTAAGTTATTAAAGGAAACTATAACGGTAAATAGTATTATTCGAAATACGACGTTTTTTAACGTAATTAAATATATTAAAAAGTAAAAAAAAAAGTTTTTACCGATAAAATTAAAAAGAAAAATATAAACGACGCTTTATTTATAATTTTAAAACGAAACTTAAAAAAGGAAAAGGTTATATTATAATTATAACTTTTACGAAACTTAAAAGGCAGCTTAAAGCGGTTAAAAATAATAAAAAAGTAACTAATATTAAATATATTAATATACTCGTAACTAATATAAAGTGTACTAATATACAAAAGGATAACACTCTAAAAGTAACTAAAGAATTATAACTTAACTAATAAAGATTAAGGCCGCCACTACCGGGGGCTTTTATACACGGATTAAAATACTACGAACAATTAAACTCTAAAAAAGAAAATAACTAAGTAAAACTATCTTATACTAAGAATAAAACAACGGTATAAAATACGTATAAAATAAAGGTTATCTTATATACGGAATAAAATAAATATATAAAATACGAATAAGATAGCTAAATATATATAAGACTAAGTATACCTCACCTTTAAGGAGGAGGACTCAGTCGCTACCGATTGTTTAAAATACAAACTTACATAAACTTATATTCTTATACCCTCATTGTATACAATCACACCCCCCCCCTTAAGCGTGTTGACTATTGTTCGACCGTTACACCTTATCATTGTTTTACAAGAACAAGACCCCTCCCTTAGCCTGATCACCTAGCAGAGACTCTTGCCCCCTGGGATAAGTGCCTTTGTAACAGCCAGGGCTTGTCTGTGACACGCAGTAGACTTATAGAAATATTTTATGATAAAATACGCCGATAACTAGGATCGCCCCAAGCCCGTAAAAAAGCATACTTACAAGGAATTACAAGGAAGCTATAACAGCGACAGGGGCCAGAAACAAAACTGCAGAAGCTGAGACTGGACAGAGTCCATGGCAAGTGGAGAATCGCTTGGCAGCACAAAGGGCAGGATGCGCTGACAGTGAACATTGCTGGGGTACACTCTCGTCGTAATGGCCGTTCTCTCGTTGACAAACACTTCCAGGACACCGTGGTCGAAGTACACATGAAACAGGAGCTCCTCTTGGAAGGAGACGCATTTGTCAGTGTCTTGGCCGTGGGAGCCGTTTACTGCCCGGGCGAAAGAGAAGAGAGTGTGAGGAGCGGTCTCGGCACACTTGACGACGCCCGGGATGCAAGTTGAACGGGAGCGATCGATGACGACACGCTCTGCCTGGGGATCAAAATACACGACAGTGCTCTCCTCTATGTCCGACAGTATCAGCCCCGCATTTATTTATTCATTTTTATTTATCTTCATATCATTTCGGAGACATACCTTGCGAATGGACCAAGTGGAAGCCAAGGCGCTGTGAGTTCCTGCTCACTCGCCACGCCATTCTGAGTTCGAACTGGGCACTGGGGTGATCCAAGGGCATGGACCAGAGGCCCGGCTGGGTGTAGACGAGAGAATCCATCTCGAGAGCTCCGGCGCTGCACCTGAGGCACTCCAGCCTTGGGTCCGGCCGGGAGCAGAGGGTGGTGACCATATAGGAAGGGGACAGTTGGCTACCGGTCTCGTGCACGAGGCCGACCGTCCCAATGTCCTGCAGAGGGGTTGCCAGTGCACCGACGACGGACCGGAGGACACCGAGCCACAGGACGCGCGGAAAGGAAAGGGACCCGGCCCAGCCCTGCCTGCGACGCAATTCGAGGGGCAAGTCCTCTTCGGGGATCCAGCCGAACATGATGTGTTGCTTCGTTTGAGGGTCCCAAAAGGAGTTGGCGGCATAGAGGAGGCCGTGGTCCAGTGTACCGCCGTATTGGTACACCATCTTCACGCCGGGAACGCTGCGAGCGCCGTCCGGTCCTTGCGCCACGTCACGCTGCGGCGCAGAGGACTGCATGGTCCCGCACAACCACATCTGCGCATGGCTGGCCCTGAACACGCCCCTCTCGTCTTGGTCGGCCTTCGACGCTTTGCGGCCTTCCACGCTGCAGACGAGAAAGTCGGCCGCGATGCTGGTGCCGGCATCGTGCAGAGGGAGGAAGTTGACGACTTCCCAGTTGGCGCCAAAGTCGGCTGCCCACCGCGGTGATGGTGTGAAGTGCAGGCCTGGACAGAGGAGGGGGCCCATGTATTCCCACTTGTCCAGGTGGCTGCCGTCGATGCGGTACAAAAAGGTCGTGGGAGACTGGCCCCGGATGCCTCCGGAGAGAAGCCCATATAGCGGCGCATCATCGGCCCGGGTCGTCTCGTCGCCGGATATGAGCTTGTCTACCGCAGGCCACGGGGCTACAAATGGGTCCCGCCAGCCGACAACGTCCAGGTGGGGTGGCGGTCCACCGATCACAGGCACAGTGGCGACATCTCGGTCCCAGGTCCGGCCGCAGTCGGCCGATGTGGCCATGCAAACGCGCTCGGAGCCGGGCACATAGGGCAGCGTGTAGTGGATGGGCAGGTGCTTGACGGACGTGTAGAGTGCTGTTATAAGGCCGGCAGCGCGGCCGTCCGGCCCTGTGGGACGTACGCAGCCGGTGAACACGCCGCCCGGGTCATGCTCTGCCGTCGGTGCCATGGACGGCTTCTCAGACATGGTCCAGTGGACGAGGTCTGCCGATGTCGCCGTGCCCCATGAAATGTTGCCCCATTCGACGCTGTCCGGATTCCACTGGAAGCCGAGATGGTAGAGTTGATGGTGCGGGTCATAGCTTGGGCCACACGGGTCGTTGAGCCAGCCACGGCCGGGTATGGGATGCAGGACGGGTCGCCATCGTTGCTGCTGTCGTTCAGCGCTCGCCTGGCCGTTTGTTGTGCTCATGCTCGGCTCCTGCGCCTTTGAAATCGTCCGATGTGGCCACAAGATCATCTCATTGTCGGTTATCGTCTTTGGCCTTGCCAAATAAGGTAGAAGAAAAATGAAAGAAGGAGGAAAATAAATGTAAAAATATAAAAATATATCAAGCAAAAAAAAAAAAAAAAAAAAAATATCAAAGAAAAAAAGACGGCGTCATACACGCGACTTTTGATTCGGGTCTGCTGGTCACTCGTACATCGTCGTCGTGGGAAGCAACTAATCTCCGAAGCACAAAAACCACCTGGAACCACCGGGAACTCCCCCAATTCGGCTTAGTCTTTTCGCCAAGAAATCTCGAACTTCCGACCAGGCTCAGCCCCACTTTCGTTCCGGACATTGGCATAATCTGAAATCTGACTGTCACGTTGCTCAACCGGCGTACCTCCACACCCCATGATTTTCTGGGGCCCCTCCGCAGACTCCGGACCTCGACAGCGAGCAACCGCCGCCCTCCTCGACGCAGACGATGAAGCATCTCGTATTCGATTCCGAGCTGACCGAGACGGTCCGTCTCCGGTCGTGTGATCAGTGTTTCATGCGCAAGACCAAGGTGAGCCATGATGCCCTTCCTTCTCTCCGACTCGGAGACAGCCCGCGGTTGACGTGAAACACAGTGCACAAGGAGACTGCCCTGTCAAGCATGTAGTACGGCTGGCTCACCCTGTACGTATGAGCGCCGGACCCGGTACCGGCGAAGGGCATCACGCATGTAAGAGGCCAGCCAAGGCCAACCAAGGCCAGCCAACCCGGTTGCCATGTCGTGCGAACCGGCGCTGACGAAGGATTAGGAGTGTGCGGGAATCCTCGCCGGATTTCTTGCCCCTGCTGGAACTAGGACGACACGTCGTGCCGAGCAGGCGCCTGGCAACTTCTACACAGGAACAGTCTCCCACGTCGTCACCCGACACGGATGACCTCCTCCAGCCAAGTCCCAGATGCGTGGTGTCGTCGCTGGCGCCCGTCAACGGCAGAGACAATGGTGCCGCAGCCAGCGCAAGCAATGCCCACTTCCCTGGATTTCCCATGTTCCTGGAGCCGATGGAACCGCTCGATTTGTGGGCCGGCTCGAGCGTCTCGAGCGCTGCGAACTGGGGAACATTGTTCTCGGGGAATGAGCTGCCGCTGCCGTCCGTCTCTGTACCGGATCTTTTGGCGGATCATGTCCCGGTGAACGACAGCCTCGCAGTGGCCGTATCAAAAGTATCAGCCACCGAATCGGCCACCGAATCGGCGACAACCGTGCCCACAACCGTAGCCGGCAATCCCTTCCTTGCACCATGTTTCCCAGACAGCGACGAGACCCCTGCGACGTCGGATATGCTCTTTCTCATCAATATCTTCCTCGACCGCCTCCGCCCCTCGATGCCGTTCTTTGAGCCGTCGTATCTTCTCGAGAACCTGGGCGCGGGCCGTCACATCCACGACCGCCCTTTCAATGCCCTCCTGCACGCCATTTGCGCACTCACCCTCTTCCAGTCCGTACAGGTCTGTGACCAGGCCTTGATCCCCAACCGGGAGCGTCGTGCGCAGACAATGCTGGACAAGGCCGTCCAGCTGCACTCGTGCTCCGATCTCGGCGAAAACCCGGTCCTCGAAAACATACTCACCAGCGTCTTTCTCTTTGGCTGCCAGTTCTGCCGCGGGAACCATAATGCCGCCCAATTCCGTCTGCGCGAAGCCATTGTGATCGCGGAGACAATGCACCTGCATGCCCCGCAGGAGTACGGAAACATATCCACTGCCGAGCGGGACCGACGGCTGCGGACAGTCGTCTGCCTGACCGTGATTGAAAAGTAACGTATTCGTCTCGGCCTCGGCCTCGGCAGTGGCAGTAGTCCGCCGTAGCAGTGGTGGTGTGATCCTGAAAGACAATCAGCTGACCGGACCTACAACATAGGATCTACAGTATTCAAAGAGACGCTCCCTTGCACACACGCTCCCTGACCGCGCGCGGGATTCACTCCGTGCTCAATCTGATCAAGCAAGGCCACGCCAACTACGATGCCCCAGAGAAGGGTGTTATGGCGGGTCTCGACTACATGGCAGAGCTCATCGACTTTATCGACGACCGTGTTGTCCGGTGCTGGAAGAACCAATGCTGGCTGGAGTCTGGCAGCCAACACCACGTCACCAGCGCCATGCTCTGCTCGCTGCTCCGACGCTATGCCGGCCCGGGCAGCCATGGACACGAGCACTGCCTGGACGGCTGCATCACGGACGAACAACACGTCGACCTGCTCATCACACGCCACTGGATCCAGAGCATGCTTTGGAATCTTGGTCTCCGCCACGGCTTTGTGGCCGAGAGCAGCGCCGATGCGGAGATGCGCCCCGGCTATGCTCTGGCCATAGCGAAGCAGACGGCGGACACGTGTGAGCGGTTTAGCATGCCCAGTCTGGAGGCCCATGGTGTCGGACTGGTAGGTCTCCCGTCTGTTTTATGTCTTTGTCTCTTTTATCTTCGTTGTCACTTTTGTCTCTTATCTCTTTTGCAGTCTGCGTGCCTGTTGGATGGTCGTCTTTTGAGGCTAATCATTGCCCTCGTTCTCCTTAGGTCGAGAAGCTGTACGACATTGTGGATAGTGCCATGCGTGCCATGGAGCTGGCCAGGCCACGCAGGGCGACGACCCTGCCGGTTCTTGGTGCGTCTGGCGCGGAGCACACACCGGCGGCGGCTGATTCCGACTGTGTCGCTCTCCAGTCTGCAGAGTCAGCGGCGCCTAAACACGGCTCTGGGCCAGGTCGAACGAGCCATCTCGACAAACCATTGTCCACGTCCGCCTCCGCCGTAGACCCGCCTCCGAGTGACTTTTTCAATCGCTTCCTCGCGATTTTTGCGTCTTTCCGAGGCGGCAAGCATGTATTTCTGCGGCGCTACGTGGAGAAGCTGTGCGAACATGAGCTTTTTGAAGCATAGGATTCTGAAGTTTTAGATAGCATGGATACATATACACGTATATACACATTCGAGAAGTCACATTTTAAAAGTCACATTCTAAAAGTCACATTCTAAAAGCCACATTCTAAAAGGCACATTCTAAAAGGCACATTCTAAAAGGCACATTCTATAAGGAACATTCTAAAAGGCGCATTTTAAAAGTCTTCCCCCACTTGCGTTGCGGCTTTTCCGACACTTCTCAGGGGGTGAGCTGTCCGCTCAACAGTCGACCATTTGCTTCTGCTCTTGGACAAGGTTGTCGATATTAACATTGCAGACGTAACCTGCGAAATAAAACGGGTCAGCGACGAGTAGAAAGATGTAGACGTAGTCTGGATGTTTTGTGTACCTTTGAACTGGCGCGCCGGGACCTTGGCAGCAAACATAATGTCCAGCTCGGCCGGGGTGCGCCCCTTTGTCTCTGGCAGATAAAAGTACACGATGATGGTGCACCCAGCCATCCACCCGGCAAAGATGATATACGTCTTGGGGCCAAGGTTCGCGCTGGGAGAAGGAAGTCGCGTTAGCGGGTGCTGTCTTCAAGCTCAAAAGGAAAGGGGGTACTTACGAGTTCGCATCTACAATGTAGGGAAGGACATAATTGACGACCGTCATGAAGCAAGCCAAGACAAAAAAGGAAAATGCATTCGTGGCGTTGCGCAGACGAGCCGTAGGCATCTCGCCGGAGACGACGTAGGTCAAGGGGCCGAAGCCAGCGGCAAAGAAAAAGGCGAACATGCCGCAGAAGCCGGCAATGGTGCGTGAGAGATTCGGGTTGGAAGAGTAGTCGGTGAACGCGAGGACGGATATGACTGTGTTGATAATAAACAGAATGGAAAAGGTGGTGAGGGCCAGGGACCGACGACCGACCACATCGACGATGAAAAGGCCGACAATTGCACCGCACAGGGCCAAGATGCCCAAGCAGAGGACTAGCATATAGGCGCTGACTTCGTGCTGAATGCTGGCGAGGAAGGTAGTGGCGTAGTTGGTGGCGAGGGAAATTCCAGAGAGCTGCTGCATGTTGCCAATCATCAGCGCCAGGAGCGTCCGCCGGAGGTCGGTGCCCTTGAAAATGTGCGTCCAGGGAACAGACACGTCCTCGCGCCGCAGGTCCGCTTGGTGCTTGAGGGCCTCGAACTCGGCCGCAATCTCAGCCTCCTCATAGCCTCCGCGGACGCGACGCAGACTGCGCAATGCGCGCTCATCCTCGCCCCGCGTAAGAAAGAAGGTGGGCGTATCCTCCAGAAAGAAGATGACACCAAAGGCGACGAGACCGGGCCAAACGAGTTGCAGGCCAGTGGGCAGTTGCCAGGCAAAGTTGTGTGCAATGTCGGTGCTCAGGGCCCAGTTGATGCCGGACGACAAAACTGCCGCAGTGTCGATGAGGACGATGGAGAGGCCGACGATGGAGCCACGCAGCGCGGGCGGTGCCAGCTCTGCGAGATAGGTCGAGCCCATGACGATAAAGAGGAAGATGGCAGCGTTCGCAATCCATCGTCCCACAACCAAGGCAGCCAAGTTGGGAGCAGCCGTCTGGATAGCGCAGCCGACGAGGCTGAGTCCACAGCCGACCAGGAGCGTCAGCTTGCGACCGTAGCGATCAGCGAGCAAAGCTGAGAGCGGCAGCCCCAGGATGCAGCCGGTCGTAGGAAATCCCACGATCAGGCCAGTGTCGGTGGCACTAAGCGATGTGCCCGCCGGCGTGTGCAGTGTGCCGAAGCGATCAATGAAGGGTGGCATAGCCAGGAGCCCCGAAACAAGGCCTCCATCGAAGCCAAACGTGAAGAAGGTAAGGGAGAGAAAGAAGGCTGTAGGAGAATTGCATTAGCAAGAGGCGCTGCCATCACTGGTATTCTATTCTTCACAAGACCTTGCGCAACGTACCCGAAACAATCAGCCAGGGGTTGTGTAGAATATGGTGCCCAGAGGACTTGTGCGAAGGGAGGGCTGGGAGGTCCGCGCCCTGGTCGGCCGTCGGCACGTGGTCTGTTGTGGCCTTGGTCATGTTGAGTAGTGTCTAGGGGAGAATGAAGAGGTAGGTCGAACACTTTTTCTGGAGTGCCTCAAGCCAGCTGTTGGATGCCGATGATGTCGATACGGTCGATGCAGTTAATGCGGTTGATTCTGGCGATCCTGTGAAGAGTCGAGCCTGCGAGGTGATTATATGCCAAAACAGCCAGCTGCTAATGCCACCCTCTACGGCTTTCGTAACAACATGAATGGAGACCCCATGGGGAAGTCGGTCCACGAGCAGCATAGCCGACATGCGGGGACGGCGAGCCACAGGAAAGCTGTCATGAACTGCCGAACACGTGTGGCCGGAAAATAGCGACTCCGCTGGGATTTGTCCCGATTCGGGTTAGGCTGTCTTTCCCCCGGGAACTGTCCCGTTTGGGATAGCCTGGAGATTCGCTCTGCGCGGAGGACGGAATTAAGGTTCTGCATTAATTGATGTCTGCTGCCACTCGGCGATGATGGCTAAGATGGGAAGAAATGCAGGAAAACAAGACAATCAAGAAATCAAGAACAATGGCGTCGAATGACTCTTCTGTAGCTTACCAGTTGCGCCACCCACAGCTGGGCGACTTACTCGGCCTAGCACGCGGGCAGGACATTGTGCAGTTTCGTGGCATCCCCTTTGCAGAGATCCCCGGCCGGTTTCGCCAGGCGAAGCTGCTCGAGCACTTGCCTCATACTCCTTTTGATTCGAGGCAGCCGGGGTAAGTTTCCTCCTGCACAGACCACCAACCACCAGCCACGATACACTCCCCCAGCACCCCCCAGCACCCTCAGCAACCCCCAGCAACGCATATGTCTGACTGACCATGATTGCATGTTTTCCAGAGCGTACTGTCCGCAGCCACAGCTGCCCTTCCCGCCGTACTGGGAGGCTGGTCCGCCAAATGGCTACCCGGACCTCGTGGCGCCGCCTATGGATGAGTTTGCATGCCTGAATGTTGACATCACAGCGCCACGCACTGCTGTGGAAGGCGGCAAAGCGGATCTGCCCGTGCTCTTCTTCGTCCATGGTGGCGCCTACGTCGGTGGAAGCCACAGCATCCAGTTGGGCAAACGCGAGCTGTACGACGGAACGGACCTGGTGCGTGCCTCCATTGCCATGTCCCGCCCGATTGTCCTCATCACTTGCAACTATCGTGTGGGGCCCCTAGGATTTCTCGCCTCCGAGGAGCTTGCCGCGTTCAACCGTGCCCATGGTGAGCCTGTGGGCAACTATGGACTCCACGACCAGCGACAGGCGCTGGCGTGGTGTTCCCGCTTCATTGGCGGCTTTGGCGGCGATGCCAACGCGGTCACGCTTCACGGCACGAGCGCTGGAGGTAGTTCTGTGCATTTCCAGAGTACGTTCCCGGGGAAGCGCAACTTCAAGAGGATCATTGCGTCTAGCGGCACGGTCATTGGCATTGGACCCATGACCGTGGCGTATCAACAGGCAAACTTTGACGCCTATATGGCCAGGGCAAACGCAGATAGCGAGGGAGGTGCAAATGCGCTCGAGATGGTCCAGAAACTTCAAGAGTATCCTGTGTCCGAGATGATCAAGCCGGTGACGGCAGACATCTACTACCCCGTCGTCGACGGCGAGTGGATCAAGGGTGGCAGGATGCAGGACGTTGAGATCCCGAGAGAGGATGGTGGCAACGAGCCCGAGCTGATGATCGGCTCGTGCGCATACGAGGTGAGCAGAATTGTGGACCGGGAGAGAGATGCATGATGGCGCTGGCTTCCAGTCCCCAAACTCAGTTGCTGATCAGAAGAGAGGAGAGATTGCTAACACATGTTTTCTTGGCCCCCCTCCCCGGAATCAGCAAGACCTCACGGAAATGATCCTCATGGACATGGCATCAAACAAGCCGCTCCCCGACGACCAGATACGTCAAAAGGTGGCCTCGCTGCTGTCTTCCAACGGCATGGTCTGCGACCGCCCATCGTTCCCACCTCGCGCAGTGACGGAGGCGTATGGGATGGACGAGACGGCCATTAAGAAACCATCCACAGCCGTGCCGTTGTGGAGTGCGCTTCTCGCCGATGTAGCCTTCCGCATTCCCCCGCTGCACGTGGCCCAAAGGCACCGCACAAGCGATGTCCTCGTGTACAGCATCAAAGCAACAAACCCGTACCCCAAATGGGCCACGTCGTTTGGCAAGGCCAACCACGCGATCAACGACCTCTTCCTCTTCAACGCGGCCGAAGACCAGGTCCCGTCGGATTTGCAGGACGGCTACCATGGCGCCGTTACCCAGATACGTTCCGCTTGGTTGGACTTTTGCCACGGTATTCAGCCATGGCCGCCTGTGGACAAAGACAACAGCTCCCTCGGACCGATCTTTACATTCCAGAATGGTCCCAGCGGCCATTTGTATCAAACGCTTGAGGATGCATTTGGAGACCAACTTGCCGCAAAGTTTAGGTCCATTTATAAGTGAGGAAGGACAGTGACGTGCCACCCTTGACTTGACGACTATTTTCGTTTTCCCTAGCTTATCCAACCTGGTCGGCAGTGGATTCATACATCCCAAATTTTAATGTTTTATATATACGTTTGTCTTTTTACACAATTAAACAGCTTACAGCGGGAAAATCCGCTTGCCCGGAACCCCGAAGCTTTGGTTCTTTTTCCGTCGCGGTATAAGAGCTTGCTAGTGTTAGTCGGTGGAAATTCACATTCGCCACTTACCATGGAGGTTCTTGTCATACTAACGAATTCTCGTATACCAAATTAAACAATTTCCTCGACTCCACAGCAATATCGGAGCTTACCGCGTCAATCTATAAACTGTTTTCAAACAATCAAATTAAACTACTTTATATAGAGTCCTCGCTCAATAGCCGACTCCAGCAGGCAAGCAACAGAGAAACGAAACATCCCCATATAGAGGTCGAGTATAAAGGTTTCCATCGCCTCTATATTCTAAGCTTAGTAAACCTTAGCTACACGAGCCTAGTTAAACTTCTCTACACATTTGAAGCAACGTCTAGAAGTTAAACATAACCCGAAGAAACTTCACATAACTACTGTAACTCGCCAAGAACGATAGTGGTTTATAGAATATCCTCGTCTCAAGCGTACAAGTGCCGATACACACAAGTGTATATAATCGACCGGGGTTCTCATAAATAGTCGCGGCCAGCGAAAGATTTTACCGTCTCGGCCGTTATATATACTTTTAGTATCCAATTGGTGAAGGAAAATCGCCGTTTAAGATTAACAGAAACAGAATTTTGTATTCCTCGTAGTATATATATCTAAAGTAGAGTATTCTTGGCAAGGAGTACGATACTTTAAATATTTTACATCATCAAGAAACACCCCCGTTCTGTCCATTTCGAATAATAAAGACTTGTCGACGAGTGCAGTATCACCTCCGTAACACCATGGCTACCAACAGTAGTCAGATGTAAAACTTTGACGACAAGCTTAATACTGTCGTCGACAACAATCACGTTTAACCCTTTTAATCTTAAAAACCCTCACCGAACCTCGTTAATCTACTACCACGTATCATTCTCCGTAGCGGTAGTAACACCGCAAGTAGCCGGTACAGTGTATGAGCGGTTATCACCGCTCTCCCACACGACGGCACCGCTTGACTCCACCTTAATGTACTTATATTGGAAAGTCGTGCCAGCGGGCAGATTTATGGTGGCGAACCACAGGTTGTTAGTCGACGTATAGTCCGCGGAGCTGAGAGCGATGGCGCTGGCTGGGGCCCAACTGCCTAGCTGTGAGATAGAACCCGATAGGAACACGTTCTCGCCGTACGTCGTAGTGACAATAGCATCGAACGTCACAGCGACGGTGGTGGGGACCGTGCAGGCGGCTGCACTTGTGACGGTGGTTGTGACCGTTACAGTCTTGGCAGCAGCGCATCCCGTCCCCGTTGTCCCCGTTGTCCCGGTTGTCCCCGTGCTAACCCCCGTGCCCGTTGTAGTTGTCGTCGTGCCGGTGCCGCCAGTGAACGTTGATGGCCATGCTGACAGGGTAACCGTGCTAAATGTGCCGATAGCCGACGTGGACGAGCAGACGGACGGTACACTGGACGCAGCCGTCTCGCCCCAAGGCTGCGGCACAATCGAGTTGCGGCGCATATTGGCTGTCAGCGCGGCGGCGTACGACCATGTGAGGTCGCGTGCTGACAGCTCCGTGCCAAGGCTGCGGTCGTACTGCTCAGACATAGAACCGTTGGTAAATGCATGGGTCTCGACGAGGGAGACAAACCCGTCGGCGTACGCCAGGACGGCGGCGACGATGGCGCTGTAAGTGGAGGACGAAGACGCGTAGGTGCCGACGGCGGCGCTACTATAGAGCTCCTGGAAAAACGCGAGCGACGTCGAGTCAATGGTAATCGACCCGATTTTATTCCAGGTGTACAACGCATCGTACAGCTGCTCGGCGGCGGCGAGCGTGGTCAAGAACCAGGGGTTGCCGTTGTAGTACGAATCCTCAGGGTAACGGCCGGTGCTTACAGCGGCGTTAGAGGCGATGCCAGAGTTGACGGTGTATATGGAGCGGAAAGCGTCGGTGTACACCTTGTGGTTGGCAAGGGCGCGCGAGGAGCAAGGCTGGAAGGTGGTGTCGTCACAGGCAGCATCCGGGTCGAAAGTGTGGATGCTACCGAGCACGCTATTGGCGTCAATACCAGAGCGGCCGTTATTGGCAAAGTTGGCAAGAACGTAGGAACCTGTCCAAAACCTCTGCAGGAAGCACAAGACCTGGGGCGCCTGCGACGTGCAGTACGTGCAGGACGAGCCGACGGCCGTAGCAAAGGTGGCGCCTTCAACGAGGGCGCGGTGCTGGACGGCGATAGTAAAAAACGACGAGCCGCTAACCTCCTCCCAAAGGTCTATCTACGTTAGCAGAGCCTCAAGAAGAGCCTTACTCTTGACAGGAAATTATTAATGAACGTACCATAACCAGTCTGGTTCCAGTACTCGGCAACGTAGGACAAGTCGTTGCGCACAACGGGCCAAACGTTCTCCACAGCGTAAGTCGTGTAACCGTTTTCCTACAGGCATCCGGTGTAGTGGTTAGCGTTTAACTTTTGTACTAAGCCATACTATAAAAATATACAATAAACTGAAACTCACCAAAAGCCAGTTACCAAAGTCGATAAGCGCGGTAGCACGCAGAGCCGGTCCGTCGCGCTGCGGGCGGCCCCAAGCACCCGTGAATGCCGTCTCGTCAACGTTGAACTTTGGCTCACCGAGACCCAGGCCGCCACTCAGGCTGCCAGACGGGTTAGACACGGTCTGGAGGAAAGCCTGGGCGTTAATATAGTCGATAATAGTTGTCCGCAGGCTTGTTTCGCCATTACGGAACAGCTCGACAAGAGTCTTGATGACCAAGGCGGAGTCGCGGGTCCACGTGTAATAGTCTCAGAAAGGAAATGTCAGCTGTGCTACAGACAAATATGTCTCGTCTACTTCTGGAGGAGAGGAGGAGAGGAGGAGGAGAGGAGGAGCTCACAGTCCGGGTTGTCCGTGCTCGGACTGGCAATGATGATGCCGGAGGCGGCGCTCTCCGCGTACTGGCCGGTACTGCCAATGTTGCTCAAGATGCGCTCGAGAGAGATGGCCGACTCCGCGGCCAGCCATGCAGCGGCGGTGGAGGTGGCGCGCGGCGCAAGCTTTGGCGGCGGCGCACCAATGACCACGTGGGCCAAAGCTAGGGCCGACAGCGCCCAGGAGCGAAGCGAAGCCATGGGGACGATGAGGGAAGTGCCAAGAAGCTAAAAAGAACAAGGCGAGGCAGCTAGCGGCAGAGCAGAAGCACAGGGGCAGCACGGGAACCTAGCGGACCAGGGATTATCTTGGCGGACTGGGGATGGTGATAGAACAGGATGAGATCTACGCCCACGGCCGTCCTTGGCTTTATATCTTATATGGCAAGGTATCCATGGGTATCAACGCTGATGTGATTGTTTTCCTTGATGACGTGGCTTTGATAGTTCGGTGCTAATAGAACGCCTGGCTGGTTGCGCTCTTTTTCTTTGGCCTTTTTTCTGTCTTTTTTTTAATCTTTTTTTCAGTGTCTTTTCCTGCTTCATTTCCTGTTTCATTTCCGCTCGTCTGATTTTGTCGCCTTGTTTCGCGATGCAAATTTTTGGACCTGGGTGCGCCTCTACAACAAATATCAACGGCCGCTAAGACTAAACTAACATCGATCCGTCAGGCATGGACAGCAATCGGGAATCGGCCCTTCCCCACCACACCCTCACTCCACACACCCTAACCCCAGACTCCGCACTTTCACGTGCATGCGGGCATCGTCCTCCTCGCAATGTGGTTGTGTAAACGACAGAATGCCCCATTTCAGCCTTACATCGACATGCAATCTAGATCGGCCGTTCTTGGCAGGGGGCGGAACTGGTGTGGAAATCTTTCGGCCCTTTCCTGCACGACATGCAGACAAGAACGAAAAGAGAGGGTGCAGGGAGAGAGACAGCGGGACCGGAACTGCCGGTGACTCGCGAACAACACGGTTTTGGAGCCAGTCTGCTGAAAATACAACCACAGTGTAGCATAGCGGAGGATGACAGGCGACGTGTAGGTGAACTATACACATCCGTCACCCGCACTTCACTGCAAGTACCCCGAGGGGGAGGGGCGGACACTCATCGTACGGCCTGCATGCATGTCACCTCCTTGCAACTGAGGTAGCCCGGGCATTTGTCTAAACGGCGGCAAGTGCCGGCGATACGCCGGCGCTGACGAGCGCAACGAACAAACGCGTAAAGTCAGGGTCGCTTTCGGAGCGCCTTCGGCGACATTTCTTTTGGTTCTTTTTTATCTATTTTCCAGTCTCTTAGAGCTCATCGACGGTGTCACGGCATCGCGGCATCATGCATTGTGGTCTGATTGGCTTTTTGGCTTTTCTTTGCCTCGGTTTACCTGAAAAGGGTTGCCGGTTGCGAGGCCTACATAGAAAATAGAAAGAAAAACCACCGAGTATCGCACACCACAAATCGACTACCCCTGGAATACAGCCGAGACCAGTACTACGCATACGGCTTCACCCTCGGCCGAATTAAGAGAATGTCACATCACCAACGGAATGTCTACTGTTGGGGCCTAGTGGGCTGCAGCACTGAAATTAATTCGCGGTCGGGGGTCAGGCGTTTCTTTCTAAGCTTTCTGATTTGCCTTGTTTTGCTCGTTCAGCTTCGGTTTAAATTGTGTTGTTTTGTAATCTGCCTTGAAGAGTTGTCAATTGAGGGGTAAAAGTGACAGATTGGAGACGATTACGAGGGAGAAAAGGAGGACATGCGCACAAAAAAAAAACAAAAAAACAGACGACTCGAAAAATAAAATACAAGAGACACTGAAAAAGAAGCCCAAAACGAGGAACAAGCAGGCATCACTGAGGTGAGCGGACACACAGCAACACGTAATCTCAAAAGCCAGAATTCTGGAGCCGGGCCGGCTGACAACTGAAATCTTCAAGGTCCTACTCCAAATGGTGTTACCAACCGGGATGTGTGTTAAATTTGCCATTTGTAGATAAAGGGAGTCTTGGCATGTTTGTGTTGAAACTTTTTGTTTTGAACCTTCAAACCCGTTGAACGAACATATAGGACGAACCATAAAAAATAAGAAGGAAAACAACACACGCAGTCGCAATTATGAAGCTCTCTTCCCTCCTCTCCTTTGTTCTTCTCGGCCGCGTCGTCCACACCCTGACGCCAGCTGAATGGCGCACACAATCCATCTACTTCCTGCTGCCGGACCGGTTTGGCCGCGCCGACAATAGCACGACGGCAGTCTGTGACACCGCCGACAGGGTGGGTGCGGGGTGGTGCTCTTGATATATAGAGGGCTGTGTTATGGTGTCGCTACTGACAAAGATGCAGCTGTATTGTGGCGGTAGCTGGCAGGGCGTCATCAACCATGTAAGTATCTTCCGGGAGCCGTCTAGAGCCTCAATGCAGATGCCATAATGACTAATCAAGTACGCGATGCTGGCAGCTTGACTATATCCAGGGAATGGGCTTCACCGCCATCTGGATCACACCCATAACCGGCCAATTTTACCAAGACACGGGCGACGGCACGTCGTACCATGGCTACTGGCAGCAAGACATGTAAGGTAGTTGTCCACGACGCACGTCTTTTGTCCCATTGCAAAACATTGCTAACGGTCCAGCTACACTGTCAACTCCCAGTTGGGTACATCCAGCGACTTGTTGGCCTTGTCAAACGCTCTGCACGAGCGCGGCATGTACCTCATGGTGGATGTTGTCGCCAACGACATGGCAAGTTCGGCCACTCCAACTGACCTCTCGGTCACGTGACGACCGCAACGGTCGTGAAGGCAGCACATGCAGTAGAGTCTTACTAACACACTCAGGGCTATGACGGCCCTGGTACGGATGTTGACTACAGCGTTTTCAACCCGTTCAACGAGGAAAGTTACTTCCACCCCTACTGTCTGATCACCAACTACAACGATCAAACCAACGCGGATGACTGCTGGGAGGGTGACACGATCGTGTCTCTTCCGGACCTGAACACGGACCTTGAGTCGGTACAGGCCATTTGGTACAGCTGGGTCTCGGCCCTGGTCGCCAACTACTCGAGTGCGTTCTCCCTGTCCATGTCTAAGATAGACCACGTCATTAACACTCCTAGTTGACGGACTCCGCCTCGACAGCGCCCGGAATGTTGGCGCGACCTTTTGGCCCGGCTACAATGACGCCGCCGGCGTGTACTGCGTCGGCGAGGTCGACGACGGCGACCCGGCGTACACGTGCGCCTACCAGGACTACATCGATGGCGTTCTCAACTACCCCGTCTACTTCCAGCTACTGTACGCGTTCGAGTCCTCTAGCGGCAGTATCAGCAACCTGTACAGCATGATCGAGTCCGTGGCTGCCGACTGCGCCGACCCGACGCTGCTGGGCAACTTTATCGAGAACCACGACAACCCGCGCTTTGCCTACTACACGAGCGATTTTAGCTTGGCCAAGAACGTGTTGTCGTTTATCTTCTTCACCGACGGCATTCCCATCGTCTACGCCGGCCAGGAGCAACACTACAACGGCGGAAACGACCCTTATAACCGCGAGGCCACCTGGCTGTCGGGCTACCCGACCACGGCCGAGCTGTACGTACACACTCAGTCAACGAACAAGATGCGAAGCCTCTTTATTGCCCGGGACGTCAACTGGGTCACGGCCGCGAACAAGCCCTTTTACCAGGACAGCCACACCATCGCCATGCTTAAGGGCTCGACGACTGGCAGCCAGGTGCTCACCGTGCTCAGCAACCTGGGCACGGATGGCAGTACCTACACGCTGTCGCTCAGCGGCACAGGCTATGCGGCCGGTGCGTCGCTGGTGGAGCTGTACACATGCGCGTCTGTCGTGGCAGACAGCAGCGGTAACGTGCCCGTGCCCATGGCGTCGGGCCTGCCGCGCGTGCTCGTGCCGGCATCGTGGATCGTCGACAGCGGACTATGTGGGACATCGGCTACGACGACAGCGTCACCGAAAACCACTGCCACTACCACTACTGGTGAGTCATGCGGAGCAACATTTACCGTGACATCCACTGTAATAGTAACCGGCACAGCGACAACCAAAGCGACCGCGATGACTACTACGACAACTAAAGCACCCACGACGACGGCTGGTTGCACTAGCGCGACGTCGCTATCTATCGTGTTTAACGAAATCGTTACTACGACATACGGCGAGAACGTCTTCTTGTCGGGCTCCATCGCGGCGCTGGGCAGTTGGGACACGAGCAACGCTATCGCCCTCAGCGCCGCCGCCTACACCTCGTCGAACCCGCTGTGGTCTGTTACGGTATCTCTGCCCGTGGGCACGGCGTTTGAGTATAAGTTTATTATCGTCGAATTAGACGGAACTGTGGTTTGGGAGAGCGGCGACAACCTTTCGTACACGGTGCCGACGGGCTGTGCCGGGACGACGGCGACGGTGTCGGGTAGTTGGCAGTAATTAGCCGAGGTTTTTGGTAGTAGGGAATAAAATGTAAATGATGAGAATTTTTTAGGGGATTTTTTATTTATAACGTAGTCGACATGCGAGTAGGTTTAATATAAATACTTCGAGGGTACGGTCGAGTCGCCGTACGGGTAGATTTACGTTAAGTTTGACCGGAGGGGGAGAACCGATGGGCCGTAGCTATGACGGTGACACGACTTTGCCAAGCAGTAACACCAGAGTCGAGGTGAAAAGACAGCCGTCAGATGAAATCCGGGCCCAAAAGGGAGCGGCTCTGCAGCTGCTCCAAGGTCACTGTACGCTGATAATCGACAACTGGAATTAATTTTATGCTAGATGCTGAATAGACTACATATTACAACGAGCATTGGCGTATCTCAATTCGCGACCTCGGTTGGTTTGAGTCCCTCTGCCTTCGATAGATGTGCCGCGACGGAAAATCTGCTTCGGGTTGACATGACCCGGGACGTAGACCATGAGTATGCGCAGCGTAGCAATTTTTGCCATTTTTGCGGGTGCCCTCGTGTGGACTGCATTTGCAACATCACTTTTGCATATTATGACGATTCCGTGAAGGAAGATGGCAAGTACTGAATACTAGCGCCGGATTTCTGTTGTCAGGACCGGCGGTGATGCAAAGTGATTGGATGGAACTGCAGAGAGGTAATGGATCCCTGTCGCCAAAAATGACCCATTTTTCGACCGGCTTCCAGCGTGCCTGGTTGGCCACGTACCTTGACACCAGAGATGACCTTGGCCGGCTTTGCCGTGACACGATTGGATGCCGCGACTGAGCACAATCGAATTTCAAGTCCCCGCATTTCTCCACGCGCCAGGGCACATGGCTCATGCAAACCCGGTACCTGGGACAAGTCAAAAACTCGCACGCGAAAAAGTCGGCAACGCGAGAATGCTTTTGTACGAAAGGTATGGAGTTTAGAGTATGACTCTGTACGTCTTACGTCGGTCTACGAAGGGACGAGAATCGACGATTCAGCGAGAAGACGCCATCGTGCTCGGTTAAAACGGGGCCGAACTGGCATACTTCCCACAGAAAAATTCTGGTCCCCGGACAGAGATTCAGGGTAAAGGACCCCGTGGGGAGGCAAGGCGGACGACAGACTCACTTCGACTGTAATACCACGTTCAAATTCCTGCACGGCGCATCAGCGCCTGTGGACATGGTTACTCGGCAGGGGAATAAAAGAAACGAAATGACAACGAAACACAGCTTGGCCCTGCATACAACACAAAGAAGTCCATAAAAGAGCGACAATGCCTTCGTCGAGAAGGTTGTGATGATCATATATCCTTGGAGAGCAGCATAACAGTCGCATAACCGCCTTGTCTTCGCCTCTCTTCACCGTCAACATTGCCAAAATGCTCAAGTCTGGTTCGTCCGTGACGATATTCTCGGCAACCTTCCTGGCTGTCGGAGGTTTCCTATTCGGTTACGACTCTGGCATTATAAGTTCCGTCATTGCACTCCCCACGTTTATCGATTACTTCCACAACCCCGGTGATCAGATCGATGGCGGCATCGTCAGCTCATTCCAGGGCGGCGCCGTCCTAGGAACCATCATCAACATGCTTTTTGCCGACAAGCTCGGCCGCAAGCGGACCATTCTTCTCGGCGCTGTTACATCGGTGGTCGGCTCAGCCCTGCAGTCTGGCGCGGCGGCTATGGTGATGCTGATTATCGGCCGCTTCATTGGCGGCGTTGCGGTTGGCATCCTCACGAGCACCATCCCCATGTATGCGTCAGAGCTGTCCACGCCAAAGTGGCGTGGTGCCCTGTCTGGTCTCCTGCAGTGGTTCCTCAGCTGGGGCTTCCTAGTCGCCCAATGGCTGGGATACGGCGCTTCTTTTTCCAAGACGGCCTTTTCCTGTGCGTGCCTTTCGTGTATTGACCTCCACACCCACGGCTGTCCGTATGCTAAAACTCTGAATAGGGAGATTTCCACTCGGGTTTCAAGTTATTCCCGCTCTTATCCTGATCTCTGGCATCTGGTTTCTGCAGGAATCGCCTCGCTGGCTCGTTGAGCAAGACCGCCACGAAGAGGCCAAGGAAGTTTTAAACAAGCTGCGGGCCGGTGACAACCCTGAACAAATCGAACGGGAGTACATGGAAATTCGTGATGTTATCATTGCCGACCGAGAGATTGCCAAGGTCAACACCATGTCTATTTTCCTCAAGTCGTCCTGGAGAAAGAGACTATTACTTGGATGTGCTGTCCAAGCCTTCGGCCCCCTCTCCGGCATCAACGTCATCAACTAGTAAGTGACTTTGGCATGAAATCTTTCTCGGTCATGCGTGCGTACTAACATTCCGTCTCTCCAGCTACGGACCCCGTATCTACAAGATCCTCGGCATCGAAACGCACACGTCGTTAATGATCATCGGCATTAGCGGTGCTCTGTCCATCATCTACTGCAGTATTGGTCTCTATCTCCTTGACAAAGTGGGCCGTATCAAGCCGTTGATTGTTTCCGCATTTGGACTTGCCGCTGCTCTTCTTGTTAACGCCGTCCAGGCACAATACCTCAACGAGAATAACACGAACCAGTTGCGCTCCATGGTGGCCATGAACTTTGTCTTCAGTCTCTTTTACACGCCGCTTGGCATCATCAGCTGGGTGTACCCTGCAGAGATTTTCCCGGTCGAAGTTCGCGCCCTCGGAAATGCCATCACCACATTCACGAACTGGGTCATCAACCTTATCTTCGCACAGTTTACGCCACAGGCTCTTTCGAGCGTCGGATTCAAGTACTTTTATGTTTTTTTTGCTTTCAACCTCATCGCCGCCGCCAGCTACTGGATTTTCTTCCCCGAGACAAAGGGTCGCACGTTGGAGCAGATGGATGTTCTGTTCGGTGACCAGCTTGTCCCTCATGCCCTCGACGATCCCGAGGGTGCAGCAGCTGCCATGATGAAAGAGGCTCGCGTCACACAACACGTCGAGCATGAAGACACCGTATGATTGTCTCTTGATCTGGGACGCGTTGCCGTTACGCGACGGCGAGCAGGATGTTTTGGAAAAAGTCACCTATTTTTGACGAATCATCCAAACTTGTCACCATCGAGACGTCTGCGCGTTGGATATTTAGCAAGAATTTACTCAACACAACAGCCAGGCAAGAGGTTTACTTACAATGGTCTGGGCGAACAAGCACAATACATCCCTCGTCCGGAGAAACACCATAAGCTCTGTACGCGTGGCCGTGGCCAGCATCGTAACTGTCGTCATCGACAAAGGTTTTGTCGAGGCCTATTTCTGGTTAGCATTTATAGTTAGTCTTTTCAAGGACGTCCACAAAAAAAAAAAAAAAAAAAAAAAACTTGTACTCACACTTGATACGCCATTGACCAGTTGTAGGGGTAAAGAATGGAGGAACTTGCTCCTGCTGGACCAACTGGCGTTTTGATGCTATAACGAGCACTGCCTGTATAACACTGTCGGCATCCACACCACGTGGTGTGTAGCTTTCCACGATGGCTGCGAGCTCTAAAGCAGCCTGCGGTTGTTTACATCGTTAGCATGTCTTCCACCCAGTGAAATTGATCCTGCTTCACGGACCTTGGATAGCCTCTGGGCGGCCTTGTCTTGCAGGATGTCACCGGAAAATACGATAATGTTCCACGGCGCGTTGGCTGGCAGCGCACGAACAAGCTGCATGGCTCGTGCGTCACACATTCTCACCACCTGGGCACTCGGGAAACGCATGCCGACAGTGATGTTAGAAGCCAACTTCTCGGCGTCGTCAGTTGGTGCGACGAGGACCGATGGCCCGTACTTGGTTGACTGCCCGGCCGTATAGCGACCCGCTTCAACAAATTTTGTCTTGAACATCTCGGGAGTGATGCCATGCTCCTTCCGGTAGGTCGATGAGAAGAGTTTGGTGAAGAGCCGGTCGAACTCAATCAGATCATGTGCCGTTTGCCGTCTTTCTGACACATACGTGTCCAAGGTGGCCGGCGCCATCTCTCCGCGCAGGACGCCGGCCAGCTTCCATCCCAAATTGTATCCATCTTGCAGGCTGACATTCATGCCCTGGCCCGCCTTGGGTGAGTGCGTGTGGCAGGCGTCACCGGTGAGGAACACACGGTTGTCCTTCGCGAAATAGTCGGCGAGCCGTTGCCCAATTTTGTAGGCTGACCACCACACGGTGCCTGCAACATCAATGGTATAGGGATGGAAGATACGGTGTGCCCTCTCCGTCAGTGTTTCCAAGCTCACGTCAGGCACAATTGTGTGACTGCCGAGCTCGATGTAGAAACGCACCAGAGATCCACCTTCGCGCGGAATAATTATCAAGTTGCCGTGGTCCGACTGCAATACAGCCTTCTTTCGAATGTCGGGAAAATCAGTCCGCACGTAGACATCCATGACGCCCCAAACGGCATCGGTACTGTCGCCAAGCATGTTGAATCCGAGCGCCTTGCGAACGGAGCTGTGAGCCCCATCACAAGCCTGTGCGCGTCAGCAGTTTTTTTTTTTTTTTTAAAGCTTCTTTTCCTCGTGCTGCAACATGCGTACCAATACATATTTGGACTTGAATACAGTCTCGGAATTATCGGCCATGGCCACTCGCGTCGTGACACAGTCTGCGTGCAAGTCGTGTGCCGTCACTTCGTCCACCGAGACATGGCGTACGTCCGCACCATACAGTATATTAATGCGGCCGGTGCGTCGCTGTATGTCCTCGAGCATGAGACCGTTGACACGGGCCTGGTTCAAGATGACGTGTGGTTGGTGGCTGAGACCTGGATCGAGGTCTGGTGCGTAGTTTGTCCGGTGGATGCCGCCCTTTCCGTTCGACGACCAAAATGATAGCTCGAGAACGTGGTAGGATTCCTTCAGCATGTCTTCCGAAATGCCGAAACTCTCAAATATTTCGACTGTCCGGCATTGAACCCCGTCCGCTTGGCCGTTCTCTAGCGGACCCCGTCGGCGCTCGACAATTTTGTAGTTTATTCCGCGACGCGCAAACCACATTGCGGCACTGAGACCCGCGGAGCCGCTACCACATATGAGGACATCAACTTGTTCTTCTGCCATGGTAGCAAATATAAATAGACGTAAGGAAGCGGTTGCGTAAGAAGAAATAATTTGGAAGGCAGCGTTTGCAATATCGGATAAGAACACTATGGTAAAGTGAGGAGATATACAAGCAGCCAGGAGAGTTGTGTATTTGGGGCCGGGTATTTATGTAATTTTCCATCGTAGTAGAAAATAATGGCGGGGAAGCCAACTGCACGTTTTGTCTCACAGACTACGTCCCGGAATAGACGCGATAGTGGATGAAGCGAGGCATCAGGGCGCTATTTCCATACAATTGGCTCTGCCCGCTCGGAATATCGCCCGCCCGGAAATGACCCCACTAAGTGAGCGAGCTGGGTCACAGAGCCAGGGAGCATAACTCCGCATTGAATAAATCGTATGCCACCACCCAGCTCACCAACAAAACTGCCGATTAAAGTAAAGACGCACGATCGCCACCGCGTTCCGGGCCCCCTATCTGTCCCGACAACTTCCTTCAACCGACACCCTTTGCGATACGCTGAAGCTTCTCCGCGGTCAGCACGTCAGACATCAATCCGCCATGGGGTCACCTCCGTCGCCAACATCCGTGCCTCTGGTACCAGGGTCACACAAGTGCTCCGTCTGTAAAAAGCAGTTCGATCGAAAGGACCACCTAGCACGCCACATCTCTTCCCGTAAGTAGTAATAATTCAAGGAACTGGTTCTCAAGACTGTAGGCTGACACCGTAGTAGATCTAAACCCAAGAGATCATGCTTGTCCCACGTGTCCAAAGCGCTTTAACAGAAGGTCCGTCTTCCCTGTCCAGCTCTTAATCGGGCACTTCTCCACATGCAACTGACATGCAGTATCGCAGAGACCTTCTATCTCGCCACATTTCTAACAAACACCCACCCCACGGTTCCTCGCGGGGCCATCCACGCGGCCCAAATCGTGCATCGCACGCATGTGCAACATGTGTACGCGCAAAAACAAAATGCAGCAACCGACGCCCCTGCCTGCGGTGCCAAAACCGCGGCATAGAGTGCTCGGCTAGTGGCACCGATGCTCCGACCGCGTTACAAGGACACAATACCACAGGGCCAGTATCCATGGATTGCATCCCATCCACGCCAGCGGTTGGCAACGTTTTAGGTCCTCCGGAGCTGCCGCAGTCCACGGCCATTTCCCATGGACCATCCAACGGCGTCTTTGATACTCTATGGGACGTTGCAGCCTCAACAAACCGGGACTCTGTGGATGACGACATACTACGATTCGGCATACCCGGTCTTATGAATAACTCACCGGTGGAACCAGTGTTCTGGGACAACTTCGACTTAGAACCCACAGACTTATTTGGTATTGACCAAAACTTTGGGTTGTCCTTCTACGGTGCGCCGGGAGGCACATACTCCGATCTTCGTGCTGGGAATACAACCGAAAAGTCGTCGACAAGGAACGAAAGCTTACCGGGATCTAGAGCTTTGCACCCCCGGCCGCAGTCGTCAACCGCTTCTCCCCGTACTGGGCCGTCGTTGACAAGTCTCTCGGACGCCGCCGCTTCGGGGCACAAGGCATATTTAAAATCGCCGTGGTTTTTCATGCCAGTTGCCCAGGACAATGCCTACGCCGAGAGCCATGCGCTGTCTGTGGATGAACAGCAGCTCGCACAATCACCCGAGGTCCGGCGGGCACGCCAGCGGCACATGTCGACGGTGCCACGCCCCATGCAAGCTGCTGCGCGCGACGCAATCATGTCCATGGCCGTTCAATTTTCAAAAGACGCAGCAACGATACGCTCATTTCCGTCATGTGACCTTTTGAATATTTTAGTACGTGTCTTCTTTGTTCGTGAGGCATCCAAGGCCGACCCCTGTATCCACGCGGGCACCTTCGACCCAGATTCCTGCCCTACGCAACTAGTGGCCGCCATTGTTGCCGGTGGATCGACGCTCTTTACGGCTGCAAAGGTGCGGAGAATGGGTTTCGCTTTACAGGAGGTTGTGAAGCTTGCAGTACGAGACGCGGTCGACAACGACAATAGAGTAACTCGTGATATGCAATTCATCCAGGCCTTTGCGCTCTGGGTGGAAATTGCTCTTTGGAGCGGGCATCGGCGCAAGATGGAGATTGGCGAAGGCTTTTCCTCCAGCATCATTACAGTTTAGTACCCTTTTCCTACTGGAATAACGCTTTTGTTACGCTCGCATTTGTTTCCCGGTGTGATTGCTAATTGGTAAACCAGATGCTCCGTCGAGCTGGCACGTTTCGTCAGAGTTACTACACACAGCTGTCTCTGCCAGACGCCAGCGGATACGAAGAAGCATGGTCGCAAACCTGGCGTGCTTGGGTGCAACAGCAGTCATTCAAAAGGTGACCCCATCCACTCAGAAGTATTTTCAGATTTGGAGAGGACTAATGCGTTTTTGATTAGACTCGCCATACACTCGTTTATCACCGAAATGCGAGCGTCCATGGCATTCAACAGATGCCCCATGATCTCCGTCACAGAGTTGTCCTTTACATTGCCTGCCGCTCGAGACCTGTGGGACGCGTGTGACTCGGAAGAATGGAAGGTTCGGTGTCTTGCAAAGAGGTTCGACAACGGCCCCGTTACCATCATTGATGGCATGCATGACGCCAACCGTATTGTGCCGCATCTTTGCAACATTGATATCGGTGTTTCATCGCTCGCCATCCTTTACGGCTTTTGGTGCCCAGTGTGGGCGTACAAGGATGAACGTACAGCGGCCTGTTTGGCCAACACTGCTAATCACTGGGCGAGCACGCGAGGCCAGGAGCTGTATGAGACCATAAAGACCACGGTATCAAAGCTTAGCCTCTTGCATGCAATGCCCCCCGAGGGACAGCTGGTCAGCGACTTCTTGATGATGTCCCTGCACGCAGAGTTTGAAGACATGCAGCGCTTTTCTGGCCGTTATGGCGTGGCTGAATTCAATCAATCACTCCCCCGTCTGCAAGAGTGGGCGGGAAGTGGCCACCAGTATGCTGCCGCTTGGCATGCAGGGCAAATTCTTCGAGCTGCACGATCCTTTGCCCCTACGCATCTTAGAGACTTCCCCGCTGTTGCCGTCTACCAGGCATGCCTCACACTGTTTGTCTTTGCAGTTTTTTCAACTTCGTTCCCGGGCCACGCACCGGATGGAGGAGGAACACCCGCGCGTGGTTCCCGTTGCATCCCAGCCGTAGCACCAGCACAGAGTGCCAGTGCAATAATCAGTTCCCCGATTCCCGATATCGTACTCGATGGTGATGAGACGAAGGACGTGCGCACATACATAAGGGCGGGGTATGGGCGACCTCTCTTGACGGTTGCTGACCACACGCAGGATCTGGAAAACCCTGTTGTTATTGGCGATGTGATGGCCAGAATATTTCGGGGTAATTACCCTTCGGTATCAGACCATCTTCCGCCGCTATTGGACGGTCTGATCGACCTGATGAAAGATATTTGTAACACCTTTGTAGCAAAAGAGACCTTGGGGCAGACATCTTAATATATTTCCCCCCCTTGGGAAACCATCACTAGCATTGCCGGATTGACATTACGTAGCACCTTTTTCAACGACACAGGGCGGGCAATATGGGCCAATTTCAGTACCATCCGGAATGTCAAGAATCAGCTATTGAGCTAGCCACCTGACACGCTCCATGCGCTATTCGAGATGTGGATTGACTCGCTAATATCTTCTCACGATTCTTTGAGAAGCCTTGCTAAGGACCCCGGCACATGCTTCGAGAATTTAGTTAAAAATCGCTGATGTGATTGGCCATGGTAACCCACTAGATTTAGTGGTGCGCTTTTGAAATAATTCATCTTGCCATTAATGAAACCACTACGTCCAAAACAGAGTAAAATTCAATTTAAATGCATCCCAAATATCCCAACGACTGCCAGAACGATATCCAACTTCTTTTAATGCCCCTCCTTCACTCGTTGTGCTTTTATTTTACTCCAAAGTTGCGATGTTGTCGTCGATTCATCCCTTGCTACCGTTTCCCTTCTATTGAATCCAATTGCGAAACCCAACCCCTACCACGCGTTATGGCCGACCAGCACGGCAAAACCCATAGCGCGGGGTTCAATCCACCGAAGGTCAGAAAGCGGGAGAATACGACCAAAGCATGCGAACGATGTCGCGACAGCGGCATGTCGAGGTAGGGTGGAAATCGTGTACACCCAGCATGCTGGATTCTGCCCATGCACAGCTAATGATAGCTTCACTAGTGCGACGGGATGCAACCCGCCTGCGTGCGCTGCGTTAATCTCGCCGTGGAGTGTAGCTATTCCTAGGCCGACGACGTGCGCCGGCCAGCTCCTAAGTCGTACGTGGACATGCTGCGGCGGCGCGTCGATGTTCTGGAGCTTACTCTCTAGTCCAAGTCCGTTGACGTCGAAGCTGCGGTGGTCGAGTTCACGGCAGAAGCAGCATTGGACCAAGTGTCCCAGATGTCGCAGAATTGCTACCCGGCTTCGCCGGATCAACATCATGTTGGCAACGGCGACATGGAAATCGACGCCGGTGACACTGTAGCCATTACACCGACCACGCGAAAGGGCACGCTCTCACAAAATGCATCTTTCAACTTCGACGCCGACGGAGCGGCGCGGTATTTCGGCCCGATTAGTGGACGCGTGGAGTTCCAACAGGGTTGGTTCACAGTCCCAGCCAGATCCAATGCAGTTGTATGCAAGTCTACGTGTGCTAACACGGCCGTCCCACTGCAGGACGAGAGGCCTGTGGCAATCATCCCTTGCGGCCAGGGCCGCCCCCGGCCGATGTTCCGGTGACCAACAATCGCCGTACCGCGTTCAACCAGTTCTATCAAGACATTATCGAAGAGGGTACAATACCCGAGGCGCTGGAGCATCGTCTCATCGACCTGTACTTTACTTGGGAGCAGCCGTGGTGCCAAGTCGTCGACGAGGAGCTGTTTCGAGAGATCCGAGCATCCAAAGGTCCGTATTTTACCCCTCTGCCGCTCAACTGCATCTTGTGCGTCGGAAGCCGATATGATATAGACGCGAACTCTGAGCCCAGGGAGCCGGACCGAGGAAAACTCTTCCCGGAAAAGGCAGAAGTCCTGCTCTATTATGACATCAGGAGGCCAAGCATTACGACGCTTCAGTCCCTCTGTATCCTCGGCACAATATACCTTGTAAGCTCTCTTCTTTCTATTTTTTTTTATATATTCTTCTTTCCTACGTCTACTAGAGACTCACAGTGTAACTAAATCGATTACAGGCCATATTCGGCATCCATCGCCCGGACCAATGGCTGTCGCGCGAGGAGATTGAGCTGAGACGGAGAATCTACTGGTCCTTGTATATCGACGACAAGCTGTCGGCCAGCTATACCGGGAGAATTTGCACGTTTCTCGTAAGCTTGTGTCCGGTCTTCCCAGCAGTCCACATGAAATAATTCCTCATACATTGTCAGGACTCCCAAGGAGGGGTCGGTCTGCCCTCGCCTTCGAACGAAGGAGTACATGGATTATCGGCGGTTCGGTATCCTAACCTTTCGTTATACCAACGATCTCATCTTACCTTATGCCGCAATCTTGAGAAGACCATGCTGTCTTTGTATGTCCATGTTCTTGTGATAGATGTTACGTTTATTTGGGACGTCGGCTGAAACTGCAATTGTTGTACAGGTATTCACCAAAGCCCCTGCAGGGAAGCAAGCAGAGGGTTGCTTTTATGGAGTCGTCGATTCTAGAGCTGAAAAATTGGCTGTACGACCTCCCCGACTGCTTACGCACCGCGCCGGTCTTGAGAAAATGCCCCAAGTCTACACGCTCCATATGATGTACCATACATCCTTCATCATCCTCACGCGCCCTTTTCTGAGTAATTTGAAAGATGGAAACTTATCGTCCGCATCCCATCACGCTAGGGATCAGCACCACACTTCTGGCGGAAATGTGAAGTGTGCCGATAAGATCTGCTACCAAGCGGCATGAGACATCTGCACGGTCGCCTGCAAGTACCGTGGGGCGTATGGAAGCTTCCGGCAGAGTCCCATTACAGCCACGCACTACACTTTGTCAGCCGCTATGGTCCTGCTCAACGTCAAGAACCTGAGTTGCGAGGGTATCAATACCCGGGCTCTCAAGCAAGACATCAAGCTGTGTCTACAGGTTTTCGAGGAGCTGTCGGTCATGTGGAACCCTGTGAGGCATATCTGGGAGAATGTCGCGGCGCTGAACCGGAAACTCGATGTCCGCAGCGACCCGAAGCGGCCGCCGTTGATCCATTCCCCGTCTCTTCGCCCGGCAGACGCGGCGGAGCTGGAGGTTGGGGCGGAAACAGCACCCCAGATTTTCGATGTGCTCAACAGAGTGCATTTCGACAACATATGGTGAAACGGGTGAATATCGTGCCCTAGCTTCTTCCAGCGCAGAGGGCCAAATTGGGCAACGGAATTTAACTCAGAGATCTCAAAATACCACTGGCTTGTCAACGACCCACTCTACGGCGCCATCTTCATGTTTTTAACTATTGCTTTGTTCCCATAACCTCTCCTAGAAACTCTCTTGTGACTGCGGCTGCTCCTTGGCGGCAATCCGAATCCACGGGCACTTCGACGAAGGCGTGCGGAGCGCCGGGAAAGAAGCGAACTGTGGCACGGCCCGCGTTCATTTGCCAATGCGCAGACATCAATATGGTGTCGTCAAGGAGCGGATCGCCAGTACCGACCAGAAACAAAGCCGGCGGAAGGCGACCGCGGAGGGTTGAAAGCGACCGGTATAGCGGCGACACAGACGGATGCTTGATGGGGTCGTCGTACTCCAGCTTGCTGACTTGAAGTGAGCCAAACTCCTGGTCAAAGTCAACAACGGCGCTATCGGTTGGCTTTCTGCCGCCAAGGGCCATGTCGCGGAAGGTGTGCATTTTGTGCGGATCCAAGAGCACGGTTTCGGGCGACGCGTAGACGGAGGGTAGGAAGGCCCAGGACGAAATGCCGTAAACTAACACCAATGCACTCAGGCCTGTGTAGTCTGGATAGACGCCGGCGACGTGCATGTACGTTTGCATTGCCAGATATGAGCCTGCGGACTGTGGAAAAAAAGAGTACAAGTGTCAGCCAGGGTGTCGTCTCCCAATGCGCCGCTTGGACTATCGCCTCTTCAAGACGTCTTGCAGCGTGGATGCCTTACTTCACCACCAAGGACGCGGAGAGTGCCAAACTCGGCTCCGCCGGACTTGATCAAGTAATCGGCCACATCAAAGCAGTCTTTGATTCCGTCGGGGATCGGGTTTTCCGGTGCGAGTCGGTAGTCGACAGAAAGCACCAGGCAGCCCGAGTCGTCGGCGTAGCGCTGCAACAGCTCGTCTTGGCTGTATCGTAACAGGTTTCACAGTTAGGTAGCAAGTCCACGTAGGAATATTTCTATTAGGGAGCACTGCGTGGGAGACGAACTGGTCGTGGCAGCCAACCACCATCCCGCCGCCATGAAAGTGCAGGAAAACGCCTAGGGGCTGTGTGCTAGGCGGGACCGCGCGGCATTGTAATTTTCGCCCGGGCTCTCTGGACGGTACGTCGACATAGTACCCTTGGGGCAGCTGGCCGTCCTTTGGCGATATGCCGCTTCGCATTGCCTTTGCGTGACCCTGCATGGCCGGGCAACAGTTAGATCCTGCTGCTGCCAAGTCCGTATGGCGGGGAAAGACAAACTGACGAATGTTGATGCCGTTTCGGCGTCGCTTGCGCGCATGTTATTGCAAAGAGAAATTGTGCTCTCGCTGAACGACTCGGGCGCAAACAGCTCGGAATCGAGGATAAGGTCGGACTTCATCTCGAGAAGGTGTATTGGAGAACAAGACGCCATCAACGAAGTCTGGCTTCAGAATGTAGAGACACGGATTCCAGGTTCCTGGAAAGGGAGTGTTCTCTATTTTATGCATTCACTACAATACTGTGTCAGCATGTCGCTAATTTCCTCGTCTAGCCCCGTTATCTGGTTTGCCACGTTCGACACCAAAACATCTTGGCGGAATTTTCATTCCGCTTGCTTGGCCTCAGCTTAACCACCAACCAGGCCCACATACTCGTACAATCATTTATTTTCCCCCATGCCCCTAAAAAGCAAGCCCCCTAAAACCCGGAACCCCCCCTCGCCGTTCACTAGTAACAAACGGAACATATCTTCCGGCGTTCATGTCTTGAATTTCATACATATGCGGAGTACGTATTTTCTCCTCGCAATGTCATAAAGATTTCAGGGACCCGAGCTCGTCGAAAGTCGCGCGGCTTCTTTGGCACCAACAAGACCCCAGATCCCCGGCCTCATTCCTCCCGTTCTGCGACGTCGCGTCACATAGTGCCCCGAACTGATGATTTCTGGAAGAAATAGAAGGATTTGCACGCGTTGGCGACAGCTGTCAGCTAAAAGGCTACTCTGTCTGTAGGCGGGCGGGAAAGCAGGGGACCACACTGGTGGATCAAGCCCGGATATGGCGCACAGTTCAAATACAAGCCGGTCAATTTTGGGGCAATGGAGATGGTGAATGGGGAGCGGCAAGCCGTATTAGACAGCTATTAATACTGTTGGCCTCGTTTAAGCCATTAGGATGCCCTTTTCAGTAGACTCCGTCATAGAATGCTGCTCTATTCGGGCGATGCTGGAAACAGGAATTATTACGTGAGCCCAAAGGGCTCGGCCAAACACTCACAGGATGTTTGCTAATATACGGCGGAATCTATATTCCACTCGATTCCCACTTTCACGTTCACTCAAAAATTTCTCTGCACAGGCACGTTTAATCAACCATTCGTTTTGAGTGCTTGCTCCATAGCAGAGCTCACGATATATCAGTTCCTAATGCGATTTTCTTCAATTCAGGCTCCCTTATTGGTTATGAATCCAAATATCTCAATGGTGTCCTAAACTCTCCGGATTTCATTCATCGCTGTGGCACATACGACGCAGTCGAAGGCTGGTATCTGACGCCGACTACCCGCGCTCTGTTCACGTCCATGATGATGATTGGTACTATCTTCGGAGCTGCTAGAACTGCTTATATGCCACTCAAGTTTGGGTGCCGTGGCGTATTTGCCATTGGTGCTGCAGTCATGGCCATTGGCATTGTTCTTCAAATGATTGCCGTCGGCGGACCAGCTGTGTTCATTGTGGGCAGAATTTTTGAGGGCTACACATTGGGCTTGATCTCTGTCCATTTAAGTCTCGACCATCCATTCCTCTACAGCAAATGACACCCAACTAACGCGCACAAAATTTAGACTCCCGCGTATTTGTCGGAAAGTGTGAGACTAGAGATCCGCGGGCGAGTTATGGGCAGTTTTGAGCAGGCTGCGACATGCGGCAATGTTCTTGCTAATATTATTAACTACGTGACTTCCTTCCGGAATGGCCCAATTACGTAGCGTACGTACAGTCTTGCTCCATCCTTTTCGGGGCCAGTCTCACATTATTTTCAATTATCTAACGCTCGGCATTAGGTTGTTGGACTCTAGTCTTTATATGTTCTCTTCCTGGTCATAGCGGCGACATTGCCACCCGAGTCACCCCTTATTGGTAAAGCAATCCAAGCAGACAGAAGCTCGCACAGCTCTTGCTGTCCTACGGAACTCTAATGCCGGTTTCGAAGAAATTACAGTTGAGATTGAGGCCTTCGCGGTTGCGCTCTCTTTGGATGAGCCTATCACTTGGTACTCGTTCCTTGAATGTTTCTAGTGAGCAACCTACGCCGGCAAATGACTGGCTGTGCTATGGCCATTCTTGGACCCTGGGTGGTTGGGTTCTTCCTGGCTTATGGCACCTCATTTTTTGCATCGGCCGGCGTGACTAACGCGTACTTTGTCTCTTTGATCCTTGCGCTCGTCATGTCTGCTTTCACGCTGCCGTCACTGGTCACCATGGACAGATTTGGACGCCGGCCCCTCTTTCTATATGGATCTCTGTTCCAGGGCGTTTTCCTATTGATCGTCGCGGTGGTTTATACAAGCATAAGCTCAGCGGCAAAAAACGTTCTCGTTGTTTTCTTGGTCCTCTTCATCGCTGCATATGCCGGCACTTGGGGTCCCGTTTGTAGGGTTACCGATACGTCTAAAATCTTTGTTTGTTTTCTATTCGCTAACTCGTACCCGACTCTAGCCTGGTGCACCCTCTCTGAGATTTGGTCATGGCGTCTGCGTACCCAATACATGATGCTCAGCCTTTTGACCTCCTGGGTTTTCGGCTGGCTTCTCGGGTTTGTTCTGCCTTACATTATCGACCCCACGGCCGGTGATTTGGGTACCAACGTCGCCTATCTTTTCCCTGCAATAATGTGGTGGCCGTTGTTTTTTGTCTATTTCTGTTTGCCGGAGGTCAAGGGTCTTACCCCGCTAGAGGTAAGTCGCTGTTCATCCTCTTCCAAAATCATTCCCATTAATGCGATGTCGCAAAACCGGAATTGTATATTTAACCATTGTTTTTGAAACGTAGATCGATCGGCTTTTTACCCAGAAAATCTTAGCGCGGCGATCTGCTGCCCGGGGCCGAGATCTCCGGCTTCCTGTTGCGGAGGGCTTTGAGATTGCCGATGACCCGGAGACACAGCCAGTCGCTGTTTCCACGACTAAAGTGGAAGTTTAATCGCCGTATGTTGTAGCCAGGGAAGAATAGGAGGGTTTAATGGCGTAAACGTATTATTCAAGTTAGAGTAAAAACAGCGTAGTTACATTTCCAGATGGAGATTTTTTATGAGTGGATTGGGCCGTTGCGGAGCGAGTTTTTTCTTTTTCTTTTTCTTTTTCTTTTTCTTTTTCTTTAATTACTACTTTATAGTAGTCAGAACAAAGGCGATTCATTTTGTTCCGCATGTATTACTATACGCAATCGTCGGCTTTAAGTAGCCATAGTGTCCCATTATACCAACTCAGTCGACCTATCCATCCCTTCAAAATAACTACTGGTTTTTACCTTACCGTTAATTAATAGCATGAAATACATTACCATAGAGTACGGAGAACACACGGAGAAATAGTCGTAGAAAGGGGACGAGACTATACAATTAAATTAATCTTTTAATTTCTTAACGTAGTACTAAATACGACTTTTTTTTTCTTTCTTCTTTCTTCTTTTTTCTTTTTCTCTTCTTTGTTTTAATTTTATTTTTATTTTCGAAAACGTGAAAAAGTTCAATAAATGTACGTTTTTTATCATGAAAATAAAAAGTATTCTACTTGATAAATATATATATAATTAAGTTCTTCATTATAAAATAATAATATTACTTGTCGTTATTATTTACCGTTAAAAGTTAAAAAATATCGTAAAACTTAAACCTACGGAGCCATTTACAAATGTTAACTTCACTCGGAGTTGTTTAGTTGGTGTTACTTAATCGGTGATCTTATCTGATCTTATCATTAATTTCGGTGGTGTTGATGCCACCGACATAAGTATCGCCCAATAAAGGAACAATTGTATTATTTCAAGGTATGGCAACAACTTCGTCTTTTATCTGCATATGCTTATTGGTCACTTTAACAATTGACACATTCAAACATTTTGACTGCATTTTATTGTCAACAAATGGAACCCACATTTAATGATAGGCTTCTTTCCCGGCTCGTGTTTACCTCTTCCAAGCCTCAATCTACCTCTACTGTATTTTTCTCTAATTATTCTATTTGATCTATTTGTTCGTCTTCCTGGAAAACATCTTTGCATTTTCATCCCAGCTCGGCCGCATCATCTCCACGCCAGCGGGTTGCGACCATACGTAATGCCGCCCATGGGCGTGATTGGCCGGAGGACTTGGAGGGAGTCAGCAACATGGAGTAGTCGTCTTGTGTTGTATGAGTGTTAACTTACCGCCGGATCCATTAACGTTTGCTCGTCATTAAGGGCATCTTCTCTCACCCAGAAGCGCGTACCCTCAATGACGGCCAGCGTGCCGCTCTTGGTGCCCGACGTCTCGCGGCTGGCAAACTCTTGCGTGTTAAGTAGCCGGGCTTCGACGGCAAAGATGGATTCCTGGACGCGACTGCACCGAACCGTCGAGCACGCCGCGGGTGTCAAGCCTGAAAATGTCCACTCCGACACGTCGTAAGGCGCATTGATGGACGTGGCATTAGCGGCCTCGACCAAATGCTCGACACATTCGCACGTCTCCACCATGTTGCGAAGGCTGTCTTTAAGACTCTGAAGACTACAGGAGAAGCCGAGGACAAAGATGGGCGGGTAGTGGTTGACCATTTGGGTGTAGCTAAAGGGAGCGCAAGTTTTTGAGTGACCATCCTTGGACTGGGTGCTGAGCAGGCCAATAGGGCGTAGCGACCACCCGGAAATCAGTAGCTTGTAGTTGGCGACAGGACGTCCTAGCTGTTAGTGGGAAGCGGGACAGAAGTGGGATTGGAAGTAACACTTACTACCCGGAGCATGTGGATCCACCTCAACGGTCTTCTCCTGGCCGTCACCTCCATTAACAGCGCCAACACCAAACTTCCATCGGGAAAACGTCATTTCTTGCATTCTATCCTAGCATCATTACGTCAAAATAGCAAAACCGATATCGCCACCCATAAATGCAGCCAGCTCCATTTCAAATTTCTGTGCATCCTGCTCCAGCAACGTCGATCCCGGGAACAGTGTGAGCATATCCATTGAAACCAGTTCGCCGTTTCCCAGGTTGGTGCTAGCATTGTGGTGATTTTGATTGCTGCGTGGACAACTGTGGTGGTAGTGAGATCTGCTTCTGTCGAAGCTGGGATTGCCATTACTGCAGCCGCCACCGCTGCAGCCTACTCCGGTGATGTTTTGTTTCTTGAATAGCCATCTTCCGTCGAGCTGAAACTCTGGCAGCTGATGTTGGCATCACCATGTACAGTATTTTGAACAACAATCTGGCCTGTATGACCTGTTTGACCGTGCTGACCTGTTTGATGTCGTCGATCATCGGCTTGCCAGTAATCGAGCTCGCGCTGGTTGACGGCCGTATTCTCCGTATTCTTCGTATTCTCTGTATTCTCTGTATACTCCATATCTTCTCTCTCTGGCTGATGAATTTCCCTCTCCCTTCTCTCTGCAAACGATAGTGCATCATTCCCCACCCGTTTCAGCGTCTTTTCCCAGCGTAGCAACATGGGCCAGTTCGAACGCAGCAGGGACAGCAAGAAGAGGCACTGTCTGACAGCAGCGATGGCGTCAAACGCTGATCGGGTGTACAACTGCGGCCATCTGTAGGGGTACGTCGCCACCGAGCCACACACGTAAATGCAGAAGACAATCTCCGACGGAAAGCCCATATCGGCGGCATTAGAGGTCTGAAAGGTCAGGATCTGCTCGTGGAGCTGCTCGACATTGGTGAAGAGGCTGTCGGCCATGTCCTTCCAGAAGGCGAGTGATGGTGCATTCTGTCCCTGGCCATGACTTAGTCCGTCGACTTGCCCTTGAGGACGGTCAATGAGGTGTGCACAGACTCTGCAGGTGAGGATGAGTAAATCGAAATTGTAGGAATGGGAATGCGGATAAAATAATGTCAGATGTAAACTCACTCGTTCAGGTAGGTCCGACGCAATGCAATATTGCACAACCGCAGCAGCATCGTGGACGCTAAGTTGCCCTGTCATCATCAGCATGCCTAATCAGAAACATGTATCACTCGGTGAGAGATCAGACCAAATGCTGATTACTACATAAATGTGCCCGAAAATTCCACAGCCCCCATTTGTGGCTTGCCAGTAAGGCACGTTCCCAGTCGTCAAATTCTCGGGTCACTTTACCGACCATCTATCCGAGATCAACGAGATGCTGGCCAGGGCAGGCAAGCCATTGTTGGTCATAGAGGTAAAGGTAGGAAAGGTGACAAAAGAAGCCACGGAGACCAAGGCAGAAGAGACTGTGAACGGTGTCAAGGGCAACAGAAACGGGACGGATTAGTCGACTTTATTCATTCTCGTAGTTTGCTATCACCAGAGGGTCGTCGACTGGACCCAGTAAGGCACGCTAACAGTTTGTGTTCTTCGCCCTCTGGCAGCCGCCGCCCTTGTCGATCAACCCGGCCGTTCGCCGATTCCTAGAAATACTATTTTGACACCATTCTATTCTGTTTCGTACAGGACGAGTTTACCTCTAGCATTACAATTGAATGTTTTATTGGGCTTGGATAGGGAGTGAACACACTTGGCGGATAAATCAGTTTATCCGACAAAGTGTTCTTTCTGCCTTGGAAAAAAGGCCACTAATATGACAGAAGTCTTCAGTCTGGGACGAATCACAGTTAACAAAATTGACAAACAGGAACGTCGACCCCGCTAAAGTCTCGCAAGGGGCTGTCATTTACCACATCTCCCCTCATAACTCTTTACATGCACTGGCTGTCGTACAATGAAGCCTTCAATTGCATGTTCTAATTGCAGGTATGTTCCATCATTCCCAGCCATCCATCCACCGGAGCGTCCCGATTTTGACAACAAACCTAGGGTTAAGAAGGTGAAGTGCGTTTCACACGGGGAGGGCCAAAGCTGCCAGTACTGCACAGCTCGCAATATATCCTGCTCGTATGTGCGGAATATATTTGTGGAGACGGCACTCGGTGGACCCGGCCCTGCACACCTGGGTCTTACCATACAGCCGGCGGCCGAATCGCGAGCATCTCGGCAGTCGCCTGGTTCTCGTCCAGATAAAAGCGAGGTCGGAATAGATATCGGGCTGGGGCGCCCACAAGATGTATTAAGAGAGGGGGAGCTGTCTCAATCTCTTCTTCTTCTCTACTTTGAACACTTCGCTGACGTACACTTCATGTTTGACGAAGAGACGTTTCTGAGACAGGCCCGTCTCGGCGAAGTGCCCCAAGTTGTGCTCTATGCCGTAATGGCTTTGGGTATCAGGTCGGTCTAAGAACTGTTTGTGATTTGTCACATTTCTATATATTGACGCCGGACAGATTTTCCCACGCCCCATTACAGGATGGGTTGGCGCCCTGTAACCGCGGAGAGCTTTTGTTCGAACACGCCAGAACACTTTTACAGCGTGATTTTGATGTAGCCTCAATCATCAATGTCCAGGCCTTAGTCTTGTTGAGCACCTACAAGGTTAGCTATGGCGGATCACAACAGGCTTATATGCTTCTTGGTATGTGATTCACCAAAAATAGGAAACAAAATTTCACGACACTGTTTTTCTAATGTTAGGTCTCAGCAATGGCTGTTACCATGATGAAAGTCCTCCGAGTACTCTATGACGATGAGGAATCAGACCCTCTCCGTCTAGAGTTTAATCGACGACTTGTTTGCACCGTGCTGCTAATGGACCGGCTTCTCAGCCCTCCACTTCGCCTGTCTTTGCTTTTGCCAGACGACTTCGCCACGCCTCCCATCATGGACGATGGCACACTGTGGTCTTTGAAACGGCGGATGCCGATGCCATCGCCCGAATCCAGCAATACTGGCATCCTTACTCTCGTCATTGCCGTAGTAAGGATTGTTTTTTCAGTGGGCGCTGTTTATCGCAACAGTGGTTCCATGTCTGATCTCGAACAGTGGAAGGCAAATCTAGATCACTTCTTTGCGACTATACCACCTTCGTCCTCGTACAATGTTGACAATCTTGCTATACACCGGGAACGGGGTACTCTTCGAAGATTTGTATTTTTACATCTACTCTATCACCATGCTGGACAACTCATCACGTTTTGCTCGCTTGGGAGCCCAGAAAAATCAAGCATTGAACCGTTCTGTCATCCGGAATGGCAGACGGACTGTTACCAGCATGCCCAAGCCATTACGGACATGATTAAGTACACATATAACGAAGCTGGATTCGATCTACACAACCTCCAAATGGGCCAAATTCTTACGGTCGCTACAATGGTGCATGCACATGCCCGCATGATGGCCACGTCCCAGTTCTCAATCGAGAAGCTCGGCATCGAAATCACGACAATACAAGACTGTGTCAACCGATTGAAGATCCGAACAAGGATGTTCAACTGGGTGGTATGACTTTATCTTCTGTTCCATCAAGGTGCCCCCCTTGGATTTGACTAACGTGGATTAGGTGGAGCATCTGGACGGCTTTTGGGAAGCATTCTATCAGAATGAAAACAGGCCTGGGGAAGTTTTTGATCAGAACAACAGGCTTCTAAATGAAGTGCTCTGCGTTGGCAGCTTCTTTGGGACCATGCCACTTCGCGCTGCAGGTGAGTCTATTTAGCAAGAAATACCTGTTTCGACATCACCAGGTCAAGGTTCCTATTTTCTTGAGAACTCATTTTGTTAACTCGGAAGCAGGTCGTGTTAGATTAATGGGAGCCCTTCCCCGGCAAACATAGTACCATGTTACTCTAATTTATCCACTACTTCCGAGAATCATTATCGAACACAAGAATGAAGAATTACTGCTTAACACCAGGAAAGGAAAGGGGGCGGTAGTGAAGAAGATGGAGCCGTGCTCTAGATTTAATGAATTTTCAAGTTACTTTTCAGATACCAATTATAAGTTGAATGCATGGCTGATTTACCGTTAATTGTGTTATCAAGCTTGTGTGCAAAATGCATACACAGAGGACTGTCGTTTATCTATGTATCTTTTAATGGTTTTTATATCTTCATTTGGTATCTTGTCTTAAACACAAGAGAGGCAGAACATTAAGATAAAATGTATTTATTTTTTTTTTTCGTTTGAATTTTTCTCTTAAATTTATTTAAAACTTTCTACTTTTCTCTGACTTCGTACAAGAACCAATGTAGCTCTTAAACCTATGTAATGGTGCCATACAGGAAAACGTTTTTACACATTACACGCCCCGCCAAGTGAAAGAACTTGACACCGTGAAGTCGAGCTTGAAGTGGATGCCAGTGCTCGAAAAGCCGACAAAGATCTGGTATTTGCCCTCGGCCGCTAGCCAGCAGGAATTGTCTTTGTCATAGGAGCTGACGGCATACTTGTCAAAATGCATAGCCACCTCTTTCGTGTCGCTAGGCTCAACATAGACCTTTGCTATACCTTCCAGTCTCTTTAAAGGTACGGGAGCGCTGAAGCTGCCAGATGGAAGGCGATGAACATAGAACTGAAGCACGGCCTTTCCAGCCATGCGTCCCGTGTTATTGACTTGCGCCTTGACCGTCATCCGCTCAGAAGCGTTGGATATATCGCTCTTGCCGACAATAGATGCCTTTGCAATGTTGAATGTGGTATATGAAAGACCAAAACCGAAAGGAAACAGTGGATCAGGTGCTTCAGGCCGATCGTACCATTTATAGCCGACATAAAGGCCTTCCTCATACCTGAGCTGATCGTTCGCGTCGACCGGGAAATTGCCAAAAGAAGAATTATCCTCCAGCTTCTTTGGCCAGGATAAAGGTAGTCTTCCACTGGGGTTCACGTCACCAGAGAGAACGGCGGCAACAGAATCACCTGCTTCTTGCCCGGGGAACCAAGCTTGGACAATGGCCGCTGTGCTGTGGACAAATTGTGTCATGGTCACAGGAGCACCAGAAAAGTTGACCACCACCGACTTTCGGTTGGCCGAAATGACCGACTGAATCAACTCGTACTGGTCGCCCGGAAGATCCATGTCATCCCGGTCAAAACCTTCGGACTCGATCTCGTTAATAGTCCCAACACACACAATGGCGTAGTCACAAGATTTTGCCACATCTGCAGCCTGTTGAAGGCGGGTGGGAATGCATATCTGCTCGTGGAAGCGGACTGCACTACCCTGGAACATCTTCCTGTCCAAAGCCTCCAAGAGATAGTCTTCCGTGGCCCACGATTCAAGGCGTACAGAGTACCGCTGGCCCTTTGTCATCTTGTATGTGAAGCGCTTCTCGAGCTGGCGCTTGAAGAAGTAGAAAGATTCCATGCGCAACTTCGTTTCTTGAGACCGAGTGAAGACCAGCTCGCCATTGACGTAACAGAGTGCTTTGCCAGTACTAATAACAGAAAGGATGTGCTCGCCTGTGCTGGGGGCCACAAGGTCGAAACTCATCCTAGTGCAATAGTCCCTGTCCAAGTATAATGGCCACTTTTCCTTGATCATGTACTCGGCTTGGGGTCTCATCTCTTGGAACGCACAGTTCTCTCCGATGGTGGAACCATTAAACCACTCCACTTTCACCGCGTTTGTCGTCGTGCTTTGTTCTCCAGTTTCAAAGATGATAGAATGGTCGGCATGTGGAACTGTGTAAGCAAAATAAATCAGTATCATCGATCATGACCGTTGAGGGTGGCCTCTGGCGTCTCACAGATTGAACTCTGATAGTACGACGTGAGTTGGATGTTCTAACTGACCTGCACCAAATACGGGTACCCCTGGGGCGAGCTTTGTCTTGTATCCAAGCTTTTCAAACCCGCTTATGACATCGACAGAGTGCAGGGCGTCGACACGGGCGCTTCCGCCGCCGCCGAGGACAATGGACGACGCATGCTGACCGATGATTGCAATGGAGGCGCTGCGTGGTATGGGGAGCACCCCGTCGTTTTTGAGGACGGTGATACCATCAGCACCGGCGTTTTTGATCAGGTGGTCCCTGTCATCATTGTCCACCGCCTGTTCCGGTGGTTCTGAAGGATCCTCAAATCGACCAAGCATTTTTGCTAGTTCCAACACTCGCCCGGCGCTCGCATTAATCTTGGATTCGCTGAGACTGCCGTTCTTGAGTGCTTTTAAAACGTCGCCCTGGGTCCTCCACTTGGTCGGGCCCGGCATCTCAATATCCACGCCGGCTTCAATGGCAGGGGCAGTGGAATACATGCCAGCCCAATCGGTCACTACCACTCCGTTGAATCCCCATTCGGCTCGGAGAACATCTTGTATCAATCGACCACTGTCGGCCACGTATGTCCCATTTATTTTGTTGTAGCTGGTCCCATTGTTAGCATGGCACAAAGTCACCTGATCTGAAGCGAGCTGTAGGGTGGCTTTACCTGGTCATGATGCACCAAGGATTGGACAGCTTTACGACAGTCTGGAAGGGCCGGAGGTAGATTTCCCGCAACGTCTGCTCGTCCACTTCGACAGATAGCTTTGTTCGTCTGTCTTCAGCGTCATTGGCAACATAATGCTTCGGTGTTGCAGCAATCCCCTCTGCCTGGCATCCCCTCACATAACCAGCTGCCAGCGTACCGAGCAGGAAAGGGTCCTCAGAAAAAGTTTCGTAGTTGCGACCACCGAGGGGAGACCGGATAACGTTTAAAGTTGGAGCGAGTAGCACATTCGCCGACTTTGTTTTTGCCTCCTTGGCAACCGCATTTCCGATACGATACGCAAGATCTATGTCAAATGTTGCGCCCAAGCTGGTGCCGCATGGGAAGCACGCTGCTTTGATCCCACTAACATAGCTTTCCCCTCGTGCACCGTTGGGGCCATCGGTAAACTGCAAGAATGAATGCATTAATACAAGCCGCTGCGCCGCACATGTACCAACACCAAACACTCACTCACCTTGATATGAGGTATGAAGACACCGGGCCTTTGGATAACGGGGGTTCGCCACCAATCCACGCCGGCAAGCAGAGCTATCTTCTCTTCCAGCGTCAAACTCGAGAGAAGAGACGAGATGTCGACTGCGCCCGGATTCGATCCCATTTTTTCGGTGGCGGCTTTGACAAAGGTAGCTTAGCTCAGATATTGTTCGGACTGTTGAGGTATAGAATGAAGGTTGTTTGAAACGATACAATGGCCCAAGTAGATGAATCGAAAGACTGGGGGGGGGGGGTTCATCTCTTGTAGCCCAAGCTGCTGTTTTGTTGCGCCGACCGGGACATGATGTTCATTCCGAGATCGGCAGGTGTTGCACGCACAAAGACAAATAACGTTGTCCTGATGCTGATGTATGTCCGAACTTGGCATCACTTCACTCTGCTCGGCGGTCTATGATTCTCATTGGATGCTTCACCGAAGCTCATGTGGTTAATTTCGGCGTCAGCGTTGGGCTGAACCCATCCGGCCTCTAGCTGTATTCGGCTTCATACGGCGCTAGGACCGTGCCACCAATTCCCCGCGGCACGAGGCCAGAAGGATTTTCTCGGTCTAATGCCATTGTTATTGGCTATTAACCCGAAATACCCCGAGATACCCCGACATTCCCTGGACAGCTCGGTGAACAATAACTTCAATTGGATGCTATGGATCAACCCCTCAGTCAAGTCATGCCGCTGCTCTGAAGGTTGCATTCCACATGGCAAACCCCAGAAATTTCGGGGTCCCCATGGGAAGGTCTTTACGGTAAAGGAAGTCCAAACGACTTATGCAAACGTGGGTTATCAGACTACCCCAGATTCCATGGAAAGGACCAGATATACGACAACACGCGTTTTTGAGAGCGAATGCCGATCTCGCGACGTTCTTTGAAAGTATTATAAAACGACGTTCTGCTCCCCAAATTCAGCCCAAATCATTCTCCATCCAAGGCAATTGCATCGACAAGACTTCTCACATTGACTTTTTTTCTCTCTCTTTTTTTTTTTTTTTTTTTTTTTTTTTTTTTTTTTGGAAAGAAAACGGTGGGGCCAAAGACAAAAAAGCCCAAAACGAAGGGGGCCCACCCCCCCAGGGGGGAACATAATA
>WNYC01000090.1:0-72358 GCA_021396375.1 Sporothrix mexicana | reverse complement strand
CTCCCCTTTAATTTATGTGCCCTTTTTTAACACCCAATTATCAATTTAACACCAAAAATTCGCGTGCAATTTTTGTTCTTTTTTTTTCATTTTTTTTTTTTTTTTTACATTTTTTTTTTTTTTTTTTTTTTTTTTTTTTTTTTGGACACGAATCTCTTCGGCACAATGCAAACAAGTCCAGATACGAAGGAGGCAGCCGCCCACGTTGAGGACCTTCATTCCGATACTGCAAGGCTGCGTACGCTCGATGAGCGAATTCTTGAACTCTCACGCCAAGCGCCACCCTTCTACAAAAATAAAAACCTTCTTCAGCTGTACCTTCTTATCATCCCGGGCTGCTTGGTGCCTTCTGTTACATTGGGTTTCGACAGTGCTATGATGAATGGTCTCCAGGCTGTTCCGACATGGCAAACATGTGAGTCGCACATTCGGCTGCCAGTTTAATTCCGTTGTCGCCAGCCTTCTAACCTCTGAAAACTCGGCAGACTTTGGAAATCCCCAAGGACCCATCCTGGGCATTTTGAATGCTATCATTTTCCTGGGATCGATCGCTGCTACGCCATTCAACAGTCTGGTTGGCGATCGATATGGCAGACGGATGGGTCTCTTCACTGGTGCTGCCTTCATGCTGGTGGGAGGCATCATCCAAGGCTCATCGGTCAATAGTGAGTCATCCCCGTGCCGTCTTGACGTATCATAAAGCTCATATAACTAACCCTCATGTTACAGTTGGCATGTTTCTCGCGGCGCGTTGCATCTTAGGATTTGGCCTTGTATTTGCACACACCTACGGGCCCCTCCTGATAGCTGAGCTCGCGCATCCCAAAGACCGGCAAGTGGCCACGTCTCTCTATAACACTGCCTGGTACTTTGGTGCACTGTGTGCGGCATGGACAACCTTTGGCACCTTTCGAATCCCCAACGCATGGGCGTGGAGAATTCCATCCTACCTCCAAGCTTTACCCGCCTTGATCCAAGGTGTCAGTGTCTGGTTCCTCCCCGAGTCTCCCAGATGGCAGATTGCTCAGGGAAAACAGGAAAAGGCCCACGACTTCCTCATCAAATATCACAGCAACGGAGACCGCGCTTCTGAGCTTGTGAACGCTGAATACATGGAAATGTGTGCGGTCATTGAGGCCGAAGTCAGCAACAGAACTGGGTGGAAGTCTCTCGTTACCACTCCCGGTAACCGTCGGAGACTTTTGATCCTGGTGCTCCTCAGCCTGTTCTCTCAGTGGTCTGGGAGTGGTCTTGCATCATATTACCTCGCGGTCATCCTTGAATCGGTCGGTGTTCGTGATTCAAGCACTAAGAACATCATCAACGGATGCTTGATGCTCTTCAACTGGTTGACATCGATGTCCGCCGCGTTTGCGACGCAGTACCTCAAGCGCCGAACACAGTTCCTAGCTTCGTCCATCGGCATGCTGGCTGTGTTCTCAACCCAAATGCTTTGCGCTGGCCTTTTTAAAGAGCATGGAAACACCACGGCAGGCTATTTCGTCATTGTCATGCTGTTCCTGTTCTACCTCTTTTACAACCTGGCCTTTAACGCGCTGATCTATTCCTACGCTGTCGAGATACTGCCGTATCCGATTAGGGCCAAGGGTTATTCAGTCCTTATGTTCTCCGTTATGGCTGCTGTATTCGTGAATGTCTTTATCAACCCTATCGGCATGAAGGCGATTGGATGGAAGTTTTACAGCGTCTATGTTGGTTTTCTTTGCGTCGAGATCGGGCTTGTCTACTTCTTCTTTGTTGAAACGAAGGGGCCGAGCTTGGAAGCAATTGCGGAACTATTCGACGGTTCTTCAGTTGCTGTGAAATCGGAGACGTTAACCAAGGAGCCGGCCGGAGACGAAAAAGAACACGCGTAGCCGTCAACGGTTCTGACCAGAAGTCCGTGCGCCCTAGGACTCGAGTGATAGATAGATTGGAAAGCTGGGTCTTAAGGATAAGGCATAGAGGGGCTTAGGGGGAGTAGGAAGAGAAGCTATGGACAGTAGATAGAGAAATAAGCAAGCACATTCAAAACAAGAAAATGGGAGGCAAAGTGAAGGACATCCGATCCGATGTCCCATCGCCGGTGGGACCTCCACCAACTAAGAGACGATCCTGCGGAATAGGACGAGGATGCGTTGCCTTGGGAACTGACGCGCTTCGCCGTTCACGTTGTGGGTGTTAGTGCTGTTGGGCAGGGCTTCCCATACAGTTTCACTACGCGTTGATTTATTGTTCAGTTGTTACACCTTTCCACTGTCTTGTCGTAGAACATAAAAATTCTCCTTAGTTTGATCAACTAGTAGTCACCTGGCGTTGGGAAGTGCTTTTGTAATACCTAGCTTGATTAATTTTAATGAGTAGAGCCACATACCTTAGGGAAGTGCCTTTATCACGTAGTCTGTCTTTATTATGTATAAAACAAATTCTTAAAACAACAATACCGACTCCCAACTTCATCATTGCCATCTACACCTTAATGGGAGCGTAGAAGCTGAAGACACCGGCCGGGTCGTACTTCGATTTGAGCGACTTAAGCTTCGTCTGGCGCCACGACGCATCGCCGTACCAGCTGTTCTGTGTCTCGTCGCCGTACGCATAGTTAACATATGAGTGCAGCAAGCTGAAATCGCCGACCGTGCCTTCGGTAGCATTGGCACCCGCCCAGAGCGCGTCGCGCATCTGCGTGCCCCAGTTAAGGGCGGTGGCGTCGAGCGCAGCCGTGCCGTCGGGCGTGTAGGCGACCATGGGAGCACCGAGAACGTTGTCGGAGCGGTAGGCAAAGGCAGTGGCGTCGTCGCCAGGGGCCTTGACACCAGCCTGGGCGTAGCCCTCGAACAGGAACAGTGAGCCGGTAAACAGCGAGCCGCTGGCCGTGGTCATGTCCTTGAAGAGCTCATAGGCGTTGCGGACGGCTGCAGGGTCATACTGCGTTAGGTAGATGGGGAAGCGCGGGTAGGCGTTGCCCGTCTTTTGGCAAGGACCGGCGCTCAGGTCGATGCCGGTCCAGGCTGCGAGGTCGAGGTAAGTGCCGGTGCCGGCGACAGACGACAGCGGTGAGAGGGCGTTGAAAGCGTCCACAACCGTTGCGTTGACAGCATCGACGCCCTCCTCGATCAAATAAAACTGCAGAACGGGGCCGGTGGAGTCCAGGCCGGGCGCGTAGAACCAGTAGGACCACTGGTTGAACGTGGCGGGTTGCGTCGAGACGCCGTCTGGCAGCCAGAGCTCGTTGGCAAGCGAGTAGACGTCCTCGACAGCATCGCCCGTGAACGTAACGGTCTGGATGGCGTAGTTAGGGTGCTCCACGTCGTAAATCTTGGAGGTGACGGACGTGACAATGCCAAAGTTGTGGCCGGCGCCACGCAGACTCCAGAAAAGGTCAGGGTTGCTATCCTCACTCACGGTGACGAGTTGGCCCGAGGCCAGGACAACGTTAAGCGAGACAAACTGATCCGACACGAGGCCGTGGTGACCTTGCAGCCAGCCGTGACCTCCACCGAGACCGGGGCCCAGGTAGCTCACACACTCGCACGTGCCAGTCACCGTCTGCTTGTTGGCCGCCCACAGCGCGTCCGTCAGGTTCTTGGAGTGCACGCCGCCAGCCACCGTGACCGTCTTGCCATCGGCCGCAATCTCAATGTTCGACAGCTGTGTCAGGTAAATCTCAATGCCGCCCTGCAGACCGCCCAGCGAAATGACCGAGCCGTGCGCGCCATTTGTCGCCAGGAACGGCACATTATGCTTGTTGGCAAACAGCACCGTCTGCACGACGTCATTTTCGGTGGCCGGCACGACAATCAAGTTGGGCGACGGCGCGTCGAGGCTGGACCAGCGCGCCGCGGCATCGGCAAATCCGCTGCTGGTCGAGTTGAGAATGTAGGCGCCCGGCGACAGCTTGGCGAGCAGGGCTGAGTCGTTAAAGGATCTGGGATTGCAGACAGCGCCCACGGCCAAATTGACGATAAACGCCGCCAGAAAGGGGACCTGGAAGCGCATATTGACGAGGAGGATCAGAAGCAAAATAAATATTAGGTAGGTCTCTTGTAGATAGTAGCCGGTGCGAATTGACTGAAAAGAGCGTGAAAGTATTAAACGAATGAAATGCACCACACGCCTTGAGAGAATTAAGCCGTCCTCGCGAATAAGAGGACTGTAAGGGGTGGAAAAGGCGTTGTGCGGGTTGGTGGGACGGGAGAGAAAATGAAGGGAGCGACGGGATGACGGAAGATTATTATACGTTGTACATGCAAGTCTTTCGTACGCGAAATCGGACCAAATTTGACGCGACAGCAACACAAGACAGAGGAGCTGCACGTGGCATTCCCGTGCGTAGCCGGGGGGAGGGGGACTTAGGTCAGGTTAGGTGAGGACTAGAAAACGTGAAATGGAAGGACTGGGAGAGCGTGGAAGCAAGGAAGCGGGCAGACAGGCAAGGGAACAAGCAAAAGCGGTAGCGGCAAGGTGTGCCATAGGCAGTCTTGCCGGACGGCAGCTGGGAAATACAGATTGGAGTTGGAATGCGGTCAGGTTAGGGGAAGAGCTGGGAAGGAGGGTTGCATCGATCGAAAAGAAATGGGGTTCGACTGGTCATGCGAGATATAAGAGGAGAAGGCAGTACCAGGAGGTCGACGAAATTTGGGGGGGGGGGATGAGGTAGAACGAGTAAATTTGCAATGTAGGCGTAGCCCACAGGGTAGTAGTTGTACACGGAGTATGGAGTGTTACACACGGTTCTAGTTAAATGCGGAAATGCGGATACTGTAAGTTATTCAGGCGCAATCGCCGTGGACAGCAGTTGGAAGGAATCCTGTCGAGCCTGCCACTTGGTGGACTGTGCAAGGACATAGAACAATGGACAAGAAGACGGGAGACTATGCAAAGAGTCACGGAAGGAAAGTGGGATAGAAACAGAAATATCGTAATCAGCATTGTAAAATTGTCCGTCAGGACGTACATGTACTCTTACTATCTTATTGTTTAATTACTTCCTATGTGGAATACCACTATATGAAATTGCCAAGATTGGCCCTCTGAAAACTGCAATAACTCTTTTTCAAACGAAGCGATGCAAGACTTCTGTTTTCTCCTTGTCTCCATTTATTCCCGCTGCTATTATCTACAATATCCTCGCCTTTCCCCTCTCTTACTCTGGACGGAGTAAGGACAAACCACGGTCAATTAGGGTAGGGATCATGGATGGCCGGAGGACAGGGAAGGAGGAGGATGTAATTCCAGTGTCCACAAAGCGCGCAATCTTGCGCGCTAAAACTCCACCCAAACAGCGCCGTTACTGTGGGATCGCCCGTGCACGCACCTCTACTCCGTACTTTCTAGCTTTTCGCTCCCATCAAGTTTCGGCCGAACAAAAAGGGACTACGCCTTTGCCGGCAGGGCCATGGACAATGGACCGGAATATTCCGACCACTAATAGTACGACTATGTGCGGACAACAGTATGAGCGATATAATGATAACTGGAACCGAAACAGAAAAACTGTCCTTCAATGTCACGAAAGGGATCAGCTCCATCCCTTTTGGTTATGGATAGAATGGAGGCCTAGTATGTGGAAAAAAGGGGCAAGCAGTTGCTTGTTTTTTTCCCCTCTCCTGTGCATGTTTGCATAATGTTATCGGCCGAAACACAGCCAGCACTCTTTTCATTATATCTCCACTTCTCAGCTCAAAAGCTTTTTGCATACTCCGTAGGGTCTCGTAAAAAAATTGCTTTACGAATATTTCGTACAAAAGTTAGAACTGAGTTCACCCCTCCGTAGTCGCATTTTCCTCTTCAGCTCGCTGTTTTGGTATCGCTGCCCGCTCTAAAACGTCCGGAATTCTCCATACAACAATAACACAAACCAATCAAAATCTCCTTCGACGAGGGGCAAATGAATCCCTGGCAGCATCAGTGGAGGCCAAAAACAGCAGCGCTGTAATCTTGCCTCCTTCAAGCATTCCAGGGCCTAAAAAGGCCCTCTTAAGACCGTTCTGAGCATACTGTGTATGCCTGGTAATTGCGGTCCATACAGGCACATTAGGACTTGGAGTTCTGTTTTTTGGCCGACTTGTGACCAGTGTTCTTCTTAACCATCAATACCAACGCCAAATTCCCGGAAATGATTCCTAATGCTTCGTAGCGTCCAAAATCGGCAACGGGTGTGTTTCTTACTTTCTCGTTCAGCACTCATTTTTCTACTTCTGTGATGATCACTAAATTTCTGCAAGTGGCATCATAAAGAACGGTGCAGAGATGGTCTGAGAGAAGAGGGCGTCTTCGCCTTTACTACCAACACAACACCCTAGTCAACCAATAGGCTAGCAACTATTGCCGGCTTTGTCGGCAGAAAACTAATGTCTCTTACCTAAATGCCTGCCGTTTTTTTCTACTTTTCCTTGTTGTTGACGCCTCACCAGCTTCTGCTTCAGGTCAAGGTGAATAACGCTGCGGAGCAGGTGTCCATTTCATTGCCTATGTCCTGCACGTTTCTTGTTCTGTCTTTTCCGTTGATGAAAAGTTGCAATGTAAAAGGGGCATCGTCCGTTGGAACCTTTCAACCAGACTCTTATTGTTGAATGGACCAGGTACGACATAATGTGGACCAGTATATGTCGTATCCTAGGTGCAGCTGAACAGAGTAGGCACCCCGCTCTGCCCTGTTCCTTGTAAGTCAGGTTGGCATTAGATGTCTTGGCGAGATTGCCCCCAAAACTAAACGCCCCCTGTACCTATTCTACTATCTTGTATCGTAGGTCGTTGTCGTCCTTGTGGCCTCGCCATCGTCGCCATGTCTTCGCCGTCGCAGTTATTGTTTTTCATCTTTTCAACTTCTGCTACCATCCGTCTCTCTTGGTCGTTGGCGTTTTCAATTTTTGTCGTCTCCTGTCTCTTGCAATCTATGCATAACAAAGCCATCAACACGTTTATAGCAGTCTTCTCCGTGTCTCTTGTTCATTTCCTCCTTTCCCTTTTGTCGGGTGTACTCCTTCGTTCACCGACCTACTCATGTCAAGCCATCCTAGTTTTTCCCTTATCCCTCGGCTGCTTTGACTGCCATCGAACTAATGTACAAGGATCGGCAACTTGTATTCTAGCACGCTTCGGCATGATGTCCCCCCAAAAATTGTGCTTTGTCCGTTACCTACCATCGCCGCTTGCCATCAGGGCTCGGATACCCTCCGTGAAGATGCATTCAAAAATAAATCGTACGAAGAACAAAATAATAATGTGACATGTTCTCCGTACCTGCTTTAAATAAAAATGTGATTCTACTATGTACTCCGTACCAGCTGATCTAAGCCATCCCAGCCTGCCCAGACAGCGTTTTTTTTTTCCACGGCAAGACCAGGAGGGGATCCACCCTCGACCGACGGCCCCTGGTTTCATTCACCCTGTGCGTCTTGCGTTGTTGCGTCTTTCGTCTTTGAATTTTTTCATTGTTCCGCTGCTGTGTTGTAACTACTTGTTACATTTTAGCAACGATCACCGAAACTAGCCATATTGTTTCTTAACTGTTGCGTCTTGATACCTTGTCAAGTACGACATACGGAGTACTCCGTATCGTTAGCACTTAGTTGACTAGCATAAACAATCTCGGTTTATTTCTGTCTTGCAGCAGGAAACGCTGGTTCCATGAGACTGGCCACGCCGGCTTGTTTTGCGATGTATTGAGTGCTTGGTTATTTAGATACCTCCGTCTGCTGTGTCCTTTCTTTCATTGTTTCCTCTCCGGCCTTTTTTTCACTTCTTTTCGGCTCCGAATACAGATCACGGCATGCCCACAGTCAACAGTATCTTTCCTCCATTACATCGGTTATGATCTATCATCCCCTCAACCGTTGAATCTTTTAGTCCCCAGGTATCTCTTCTAGTCTCCTCGGTCACCTCCTCGCCTCAATGTCGACAGACGCAGCGGCGGCTGCCAAAGTCGCCGCTCTCTACGCCTTCAACACCGAACTCTGGACGCTTTATGCCTTCGGCGTCTTCTTTACGATTGTCCGCACCGTCGCCCGCGTCCGGACCGTGGGCTTTACCGGTCTGGCGCCGGACGACGGTCTCATCTGGGTGGCAATTTTGATCTATACGGCCCAGTCGACGCTCGCTTATTTTGACGTTAATGTCTATGGAGGCGTCGCCAACAACAGCATGACGGACGAGGAGCGCGCGTCGCTGTCACCCACGTCGGTCGAGTACTACAACCGGGTGATGGGCAGCAAGATCCAGGTGGCCGGGTGGACGACGTATATTTGTTTGATTTTCTTTTTACGGATCTGCATGCTCTTCTTTTACAAACGGCTTACGGTGAGTTTTTCTCTTCCCCCCCTTTCTGTCAATACACTCTAACAACGTTTAGGAGGGCCTGACGAGCAAGATCCGCATCCGTATTCCGATAGGCTTCGGTCTCGCGGGCGCGACGCTGGTGGCCTGCATTATCACCACGTACAGTGCCTGCCATCCGTTCAACAACTATTTTCAAATCAACCCCAACCCAGGCAGTATGCTCCCTTACCTCTACCATATCTTTTTTTGCTTCGTGCTAACTTTCTTAGACTCCTGCCAGGCTGCCATCTCCCTCCCCATCGTCTGGGTCACCTTCACCTCTAGCATCATCATGGACCTGTACCTCATTATGATCCCCCTCCCTATGCTCTGGAGCACCCGCCTCGCCACAATCAAGAAAGTTGCCGCCAGTGTTGTCCTCGGTGCCGGCGTTTTCGTTCTTATTTGTTCGCTCCTCAAGACCGTCTTCGCCATGACGGACCAGATCAACGGCGCCCAACAGGCCGGCTCCTGGGGCACACGCGAGGCTTTTGCGTCCGTCGTCATCACCAACCTGCCTATGGTCTTTCACCTCATGCGCCAAATACTCCAGCCCCTCTTTGGCAGCATCATGGCCTCGTCCCGCAACAAGTACATCAACGGCGAATCCAAGGGCTTTCGGACCATTGGCGGTGGTGGTGGCACGGCCGGCGGCACGGCCTATAGCCGCAACCGGCACACGACCAATGGGGGTGGCGATAACACGAGCAACCCGGCTTTTAACAATGACAGTGAGGAACACATTGTGCGGGGCATCCGGATGGACAACATCCAGCAGTCTGAGACGTACGCCACCGGCCCGCAAGGTAGCAGGGTCCCCGTGCCGGCCAGTGGCATTGTCATGACGAGCGAGTTTGAGATGGTGGCTGACAAGGACAGTCTCAAGTATGATGTGTAAGAGTTGATGGACGTAGAAGCAGGAGTTTGGCGTTAATGTGTGATGGTACTTACCCGGCAAGTCCATTTCACTGAAAGTTTTATTCTATTTTTATGATTGGGATTTCTCTTTTTTTTTGTCTTTAGTGCTATTTCAGCGACTATAGTAAGCAAAGAGACATATTGTACAGGCTTTTTATTTACTGTCGTTAATGACAGCGAAGACTAGGCTTCGCGTGGAATGTAGGTAAAGTATGTATATTAGTCAGGTGCTCGTATGTTTAAAAAAGAAATTATCTTAAACAGCGGCGACCAAAGTTGTCGACCTACACAATTATCATGTCAGCAACTATGCAAATACGCAAAAACATTGTCGTGGTAACAAAGAGAAGAGGAAAACAAAATGGCCCGGCGAGGAACCAGCCGGAAATAACACCGCCAATTATGTCTATTGTCAACTCCCCGGCAAGTCTATGTACGTTCCACACAAGCCTATAAACACACAGTGCTGTACAAACGTTCACTCCATCTTCACCACGATCCGCCCGTTCACCTTGGAGCCCTTGACCAGGTCGATGGCCTCGCGGAAGTTCTCCCACGGCACGACGCGCACGACCGGCTTGATCTGCCCGCCCAGCGCCAGCTGGAACAGCTCCTGCATCTCCTGCTCGGTGCCCACCGATGACCCCACCACGGCCAGGCCGCGCACGACCAGCTCCATGGGCCCGACCGGCAGCTGGTACTGCATGTTGGACGGCAGGCCGACGCACACGAGTGTGCCACCGCGCCGCAGCAGGCGCACGGCCTGGTCGTAGGCCGGCCCGGCGCCGACGCAGCAGACGGCGGCGTGGGCCCCGAGCGCGCCGGTGAGCGCGACGATCTTGGCCTCGAGGTCCGGCTCGCTGTGGCTAAAGAAGCTGTGGGCGCCCATGGTGAGGCAGAAGTCGCGTTTGTCCTCGCTGCCGTGTTGTTAGCGGGGGAGGGGGGGTTGGTAAGACGAGGGACCATCAATACACGAAAGTCATACCTGTCGACAGCGATGACCTTGAGGCCCTTGAGCACGGCGACCTGGATGCCGCTGGGAGATAAGAGTGGTCAGTCATTTTCCGAGGAAAAGATGGCTCGTCCGACCAGAGCGTCAAACTCACATGTGGCCGAGGCCGCCGCCGGCGCCTTGCAGGACGAGCCAATCACCCGGCTGGGTGCGCGTCTTGGCAATGGCCGAGTACAGAGTCAAGCCGGCTGTTGCGCTGTCAGCAAACCACCGCCCGCTGTCTTTTTTCAGGGACTACAGGGCAGGCCGCTGGGGTCACGGCTGCCTCCCAGGGACGCCGACATCCAACCTACCACACAGAAGCGGCGCCGTATCCTCGCTCGAGAGGCCGTCCGGGATCAGCGTCAGCTGGTCGCCCGGTGCCACCACGTATTGCTGCAGGGTGCCTGGCCAGTCGCGGCCCGAGTTGTGCTGGTCCGGGCACAGCGTGATGTCGCGCGCGCACACCTCGCAGGCCCGACACGTCTTCAGGAGCCACTTGATGCCGACGCGCTGGCCGACGCGCACGGCGGCCGGGCCCTGCTGGTCGACGGCCGCGCCCAGCTGCACGATGCGGCCGATGCCCTCGTGGCCGGCCACGTTGACGGTCATGGGGTGCGCGCCGGTCATGTTGTAGATATCAGAGTGACTGGGGGGGTCGGGTCAGCTTCACGTCCGGTGTCGGCGTGGGAGGGACTGGAAGCTTACCATATTCCGCTGCACTCGATGCGCACTAGCACCTCGTTGGGCTTCGGCTGCGGCACGGCGACGTCGTGCCGCAAGGCGATCTTGGCGTCGGGGCCGGGGGTGTCGACCCAGATGGCCGACTGCGTCTGCGGAACTGCGGCCATGCCTTCTTTGGAGTTTTCCGTGTCACGAGGTCGCTGAGCAGCTGGGCAGGAACGAGTTCCCAAAGGCCAATCGGGTATGAATTCCAAGGTCAGCACACCTTGTCGCATAGCTTTGTTTATCTCTCGGCCAGGTTTATTGGACCAGGCCTATATTATACGACACTAACAATTCAAGAAACCCCCCCTCCCCTTTTCCCCCTCTCCCCTAGCGTCTCCGCACCCCGGAATTTAAAAGCGTCCACGGAGCAGCATCCGGGGTACAGGTCTGTCGCGGGGACATAAGTCAGACCCGGACATTGGCTATACCGCATCGGGCTACGCCACAAAAACGTGAAATTTGGTATCTGGGGTCGAGTACGGGGAACTGGCGGCCTAAATAAAGGGTGACCTAGCGTCGGATTAGCCAGTGTTGTCTTAGATGAAAACCCCCGGATGCGTCTTGTTTTCGTTTTCTCTCGCGTATTGTTCGTTCACATCTTCCGTTTTTTTGTCTCTCATTTTCCATCTCACAAGACAGCCGCGACCATGAACGAGACGCGCCCCGACGTCGACTTTGTCCCCGGGACAGAGCTCGTTAGCATCACGGACGAGAGCCATCACGACCATGACCTGTGAGTAGCGATCTTGTTGACCCCAATAACACAAACAAGACGATTTCGTTAACAAGAACTTCCAGGCTCATCCCTTGTCCCACGGCCGATCCCCATGATCCGCTGAACTGGTCCCAGAAATGGAAATGTAGGCAGATCGCTCGATTCTCTCTCTCTCTCTCTCTGTCTTTGATTCTTGTGCTAATGTTCCCGTCCCCCCCCCGGCAGACATCGCGGCCGGCACCCAGGCCATCTACTGCTTCGTCGGCGTCATGTCGTCCCTGTCGATCGGCCCCATGTACCCCCTGTTCTCGGCCGAGTTCAACATTGACGGCACCAAGCTGAACCTGCTGACCGGCGCTGCCGTGCTACTGCTCGGCTACTCCAACTTCATCGTCGTGCCCATGGCCAACGTCTTCGGGCGCCGATTTGTCGCCATCCTGCTGGCCGTCATCGCCGTTGCCACGTCCATCTGGCAGGCGCGCGCCATGTCCTACAAGAGCCTACTTGCCGCCCGCATTATCAACGGGCTGTCCATCTCCTCGACCGAGACGATGATGGTGCAGGTCGTGGCCGACCTGTTCTTCCTGCGGGAGCGCGGCTTCTGGATGGGTGTTTATTTGTACGTCTGGCCCGCAGCACTCCCTCCCCGTGCCCCAAACGCACCTGCTGACCTTACCCACAGTACCTTCTTCTTCGGCGGCCTCTTCGTCGGCCCGGTCATCTCCGGCAACATTGCCGCTCGGTACGTTGGCCGTGGCCGCACCCTACCACACAAGTCCAATTCCAATACTAACACCCCGTAGGTACGGATGGCGCAGCTACTTCTGGCTCTGTCTCGCCATGAGTGGCTTCAGCCTGGTACTGCTGGCCTTTGGCTACCCGGAGACCAAGTGGCACCGCGATGGCAGCAAGCAGACGGCGGCCGCCGCCGCCGGCACCTCGTTGCCCGCCACGCCCACCGATCAGAAGGAGGCCGCCACCCACAGCGAGGCCAGCGGCGCGGGCGGTTCCGAGGACGAACGCCGCGCCGAGGCGTCCATCCCTGTCGGCCGCGGACGCCCCGGCAAAGCGGCGTTCCGGCCCATCATGGCGCCAGACCGCCGGTGGAGGATGTTCATCTTCAAGGACATTGTGTCGTGCGGCCGCATCTTTGCGTACCCCATCGTCTTCTGGGCCGCGCTCTGCCTGGCCGGCCCCGCCAACCTGCTGCTGCACTGGAACATTACGCAGTCGGCCGTGCTGAGTAGCGCGCCCCACAACTTTGGCGTCGCCGCTGTGGCCTACACTAACTTTGCGTTTCTGGCCGGCGGCATCGTCGGGCTCTGCACCGCCGGGCCCATCTCAGACTGGTACGTGCGCCGGGCCACGCGGCGCAACGGCAACATCCGCGAGCCCGAGTTCCGCCTGCCCGTGCTCATCCCCTACTTTGTGCTGTCCGTCATCGGCATCGTCATCGGGGCTTGCGGCGAGCAGTTTGCGTGGCACTGGGCCACGGTGGTCGTGGTGGGCTACGGCCTCACTGGCCTGATCGTCACGAGCGTGCCGACCATCGCGACGGCCTACGCGGTCGACTGCTATAAGGCCGCCGCGGGCGAGATCATGGTGGTGGGCACCGTCATCAAGAACACGTGCGGCTTCGCCATGAGCTACTGGGTGCCGCAGCTGACGGCGAGCAAGGGTTACCTGACGCCGGTCATGGTACAGCTGGGCCTGGTTGCGGGCCCCCTTCTGTTCACCCTGCCGGTCTACTTTTTTGGCAAGTCGCTGCGGCGCATGACACGGAACTCGGAGGTGCACAAGCTTGAGGCGGAGAACTAGGCGGGCAAGGGGCGAATGAATGGAGACAGATAGTTTAGTTTCAGGGTTTCAGGGTTTCAGGATTGTTTCTCAGGATGCTTCCTTTCATAGCACTTTTGAGACACACACCTTTCAAATGTCACTCCAACTCCGTTTTACATTATTACACCCATGTAGACTTCAACGTGAGTTGCAAAAATGTTTGATATCTTCCAACTGTTTTTTTTTCTTTTTTTTTTTTCGAAACTACACTAGATCCCGATCACGCCCTTCTCGCGGCGCAGATCATCGACTTTCTTGGTGGCGTCCACCCACCGGCCGCTCAGGAAGCCGGCATCCTCCGACACCAGGAAAATGCACATGTTCTGCAAGTCGGCGACGTTGTCGTGCTCTGCGGGCCGGTTGGGCAGCGCCGCGGACGCCGCGGACGCAGGGGCGCCGTCCGCCTCACCGCCACCTTCGACAAACCGCAGCAGGCGCGTGTTGATGCGGCCCGGGTGCACCGCAAAGGCACGGATGTTGGAGTCGCCGTACTCGACGTCGATGCAGTCGGCCAGCCGCGTGACGGCCAGCTTGGAGATCTGGTAGCTCGACGCCCGCGGCTCGACCAGGCCGGCCGCGATGGATGACGTGAGGATGATGCGGCCGAAGCGTTGCTTCTCCATCAGCGGCAGCACGTAGCGCGCGCAGAGGTAGCAGCCCTTGAGGTTGACTTCGAGGCCCAGCCACCACGCGCTGGGCGCGGAGTCGCCGATGCGCGTCAGCGGCGGCGCGATGCCGGCGTTGCTGCAGAGGACGTCGATGCTGCCAAACTGCGCGGCGGCGTCCTCGACGAGCCGCGCCACCTGCGCCTCGTCGGTGACGTTCAGTGCGCGGCTGAGGACGGCGCAGTCGGGGCGCGCGGCGGCGATCAGCGCCTCCGTCTCCTTCAGCTCATTTGCTTCGAGCGCGGCGAGGACGAGGGCCCGGGCGCCGTGCTCCGCAAAGATGGCGGCCATGGCCTGTCCGATGCCTGCCGATGCCATATTAGCTGCGAATTCTTCAAGTATATTTATCGTTGCACTTCAACAATGAAATTGACACCTGGGGCTGACGTACCACGGCCGGCGCCCGTGACCAGGACCACCTTGCCCTTCACGTTGGCGTTGGTTTGATCCATGCTGGCGATGTTTGCGTCTTCGACTGTTTGTAGTATTCTGTTTTCTTCCCATACACGCTCTCTCTTGGTCTTTCTCTCTATTTCTCTCGTAGTGTTCCGTTTATGGTATTCAATTGTGGACTAGCCACACCCCAAGCCGCTAAAAGGCCAAAAGGCTCACATGCCACAAATCCGGAACTCTTCCCCGCAAAGTCCGGGGGCGGAGAGCAGCTGATGGCGGAGATAACATCCGGTCTGGGGACGGATGCTGCTCCGCGCCTATCGTCCAAGTGGACTTCATAGGCGGACCAATGCCCGGGTCTTGCTTTTGCAACCACCAGGGATCATATATACGAGTAGGTAGTGCGGTACAGTCTCCAATCGCCCGGCTTTTACGCATTGCGCTCAAGCAAACCAACAGAGGAATAGCGCGGCTTCATCATGCAACCAGCCGCTATGAACGGGGGGGAACACCCAGTCCACAGATTCACTGAAAAATGGCCGACCAGCGGACGCGTCGAGGGCACGGCCTTTGTGCCGAGGAAGCTGAGAATCATCATGCTGGGCGCAGGGTGAGTCCTGGAAGCCTATCGCAAAAAAACCGCATGACGGCTTTGTGCTGACCGGAATGCAAGCATCTCGGGCATCCAGTTGGCCCACGATGCCACGATGCAGCTCACGGACGTCGACCTTGAGATCTACGAGAAGAACCCGGATCTCGGCGGTACCTGGTTCGAGAACCGATACCCGGGGTGAGTGCAGTATATGGCCCGCCGGCATCGTCTACCATCCAGTACGACGTACAGAAACTGACAGCCAAGATGCGCCTGCGATGTGCCCGCCCACACGTACCAGTTCTCCTGGGCGCCCAATCCGCACTGGTCCAAGTACTATGCGCCAGCACCGGAGATACTGGCCTACCTCAACACCGTGGTGGACCAGCACGATCTGCGCAAGTACATGCACTTCAACCACCGCGCCGTCGGGGCGCAGTGGCAGGAGGACACCGCCACGTGGCTGGTGGATGTCGAGAAAACCGACGCCCAGGGGCAGACCGAGGTGATCACGCGGGAGTGCGACGTCTTCATCCAGGGCACGGGCGTGCTGAACAACTGGGCGTGGCCCGACATCGAGGGCCTGCACACGTTCAAGGGCCAGCTGCTGCACACGGCAAGCTGGGACACGTCGGCCGACCTCCGGGGCAAGACGATCGGCGTCATCGGCAATGCGGCGAGCGCCGTGCAGTGCGTGGCCGCCCTGCAGCCTGGTATGTGGTACTACACCGTACTCGGCGGTTACCCCATCATCAATGCATTCTAACAAAGAACAGAAGTACAGAAGCTGGTCAACTACGTGCGCACGCCGGCCTGGATGATGCCGCACACGTTTTCCGACGGCCTGGTGCAGAGCAATTGTTAGTTCTGCCGCCCTCTGTTTCTCCCATGCTATCCTCTAAGACTAACAGCCGCGCGCAGACAGCGCCGAGGAGCAGGAGCGGTTCGCGTCGGACCCCGAGTGCTACTACGAATACCGCCTCAAGCAGGAGAAGACCCTGGCCACGCTGCTCGAGTCCATGTGCTCCGGGTCCGAGGCGCAGCGCACGCTGGCGACCGACACGCTCAAGCACATGCGCAGCAAGATCAAGAACCGCGAGATCCTGGACGCACTGATCCCCGCGTTCGAGATCGGCTGCCGGCGCCACACCCCCGGCGACCACTACCTGAACGCGCTGCAGCAGGACAACGCCGTCCTGGTCACCAGCGGCATCGTGCGCGTGACCGAGAAGGGCATTGTGGACGCGTCCGGCCAGGAGACGGCGCTGGACGCCATCGTCTGCGCCACGGGCTTCGACTCGTCGTACGAGCCGCGCTTCCCCATCCTCGGCACGGGCGGCTACCCGCTGTCGGAGAACTGGGGCAAGGACAAGGCGACGGAGTCCTACATGGCGGCGCTGGTGGCGCGCTTCCCCAACCACTTTGGTGCGTAAGCCCGGCCGTAGTGTATAGGCATCTCGTGCTGTCAGAAAAGTCAGAAAACACACCGCTAACCGCTGCACAGCCTTCAATCCCCCGATATGCCCCGTCATCGGCTCGCTGTACCCCGGCATTGCTCTGGCGAGTGGGTACATGATGCAGATACTGCGCCGCGTGCAGGCCGACAGCATCAAGACGTTTTGCGTCAAGGACGCGGCACAGACCGAGTTCAACCAGTGGGCCCAGGCCCGGATGCCGCACATGGCCTGGTCCGGCACATGCCGCTCCTGGTGTAAGTTTTTTTTGTTTAATTTATGGGTGAAGCCCCCTTTTATCGCAGAAACAGCTCGATGCTGACCCTGATAGACAAAAACTCCAAGGGCAAAGTCTACGTCCCTTGGCCCGGGACGATGCTGCACTACGCAGAGACGGTGAAGATGGTGCGCTGGGAGGATTTCGACCTGACGTTTGAGAACGCGAAAAATAAGTACGCGAGTCTGGGCAACGGCATCACGGTGAACGGCTTTGCGCCGGACAGTGTCCCGTGGCTGGAGAAGCAGAGCAGATAGAATTACGTTCCGACGCGGCGTATACGTAGACGTGCGGGATAGTTTCGGTACGCCGCAGATCGAACTGCAGCAAATAGACTTGGCTTTAACGCATAAAACATGAGCTTGACTGAAACGCGGATGGTCGGGATGCTTTCCGGCGAGGCTGTTTAGCTTTGTCTTGGCGAAAGGATATAAGACAATGTGGCCGCAACCATCCTCGGCTAATCCCGCCAGCGCTCAACAGCAACCTCTACCGGAACCTCTTCCCTCAGCCGACATCAAGAGCAACCATGGTGTCTCCTCCCGTGTCGTCGTACGACCTGTACGACCCTCAGGTCCGGGTCACGGCCGCTGCTATGATGCAGAGCGGGCAAAAGCCGCCCCAGGCATGTGAGATCGAGGAAGTGCGCGCGCACCCCGAGAAGTATCTGCTGCCTTGCTGGGTCGATACGAGCAGCTGGGACAATGTCCAGGACTACGACGTTGTCACCGCCGACGCCGCCAAGATCCCCGTGAGAGTCTACACCCCAGACAGCAAGAAACACGGGGCCGGCTCCTTTCCGGTTCACATCAACTACCACGGTGCGTCATGTCTTAACTTAACACCACTTGTCTGCGCCGGGCTAACCAGACCAGGCGGCGGTTTCGTGCTGGGCGACCTGGGCGCCGAGGCGTCGCTCTGCGCCAAGATGTCGGACGCTGCCGGCGTCGTTGTCGTCGACGTCAACTACCGGCACTGCCCCGAGGTTGCCCTGGGCAAGTGCTTCGAAGATGCCTGGGCGGCTCTCGTTTGGGTAAGTTTCTGAGGCTGTCCTCGAAAGGGACAACATGACTCTCTGCTAACGGACACGACAGGTCCGAGACTCGGCACAGCGCCTGAACATCAGGCCCGACTCCCTCTCTGTGGGCGGCATCTCGGCCGGTGGCAACATCAGCCTCGTTGTGCAGCACCTGGCCCGCGACGCCGGCGTGCCGCTGCGGCTGTGCCTGGTCACGTGTCCCGTCGCATCCGGCATCCTCGCGTACGCCGACTACACGGACTCGCCCTTCCCGTCCGTCTCGGCCTTCCAGGACGACGCGTTCCTGTCGTGGCGCGACATGCAGTGGTTCGGCAAGTACTCCGTCCGGGACACCAGCCTGCCGGCCTGGTGGTTCAACGTGGCCGAGGCGCCGAACCTGCGGGGGCTGGGCAAGACCTTTATCCGCACGGCCGAGGCCGACATCCTGCGCGACGAGGGCGAAGCGTACGGGCGCCAGCTGGTCGAGGCGGGCAACGAGGTCCAATTCAAGCGGTACCTGGGGATGCCACACCTGTTTGCGTACCTGGAGCACCTGGACGTCACCATGCACTACGTGAACGACTCAGTAGAGGCCCTGAAGGTGGCCCACGGAATTTAGCACCAGTTCTCTCTTCTAGGCTACAGCGCTGCTCCAAAAGTATTCCGACTGCTTTCCTACATTTTATATGCGGATTTGTATAGGACTTCTTTTATCGGCTTCACGGCGCTGTGTTCAGGAAGCGAATATATCATAGAGAACGTATTTATCTTTTAAATTCTGGGCTGTTTCATATTTTTTTACATTTTTCTGTAATTGAGATACGAATTTTCAAGTTAATAGTAATTCAAAAAAAAAAAAAAAGACAAGAAATTTTTGCATCATAAGAATGAAATCAAATTCTCAACATCGGTTAAAAAAAGTCTTAAAAAAATAAAACTACCTAAAATTTAAAAGGTATTAAAGGTAATCATAATGTCTAGAGATTGCTCGATTTCCAAAGCTTCTTTTCAATGGCACAGAAGGTTGCGAATGAAATGGCGCTACTCCGTACTTTCCCATAGTAAAGTTGTCATAATATTTTTACAGCTCCTCTCGGCTACCATTCTCACTAAAATCCACCAGTGTCGACCGACTTCGGTTCGTGCTAAAGGACGCCTGTCAACGAACAAGTTTCGGCCAACCTCGGTTAGCGCCAGAGAAACCACTTGCCAGTTATGGAGACCTACTACCCCTGTCCTATTATGCAAATCTACCCCGGATACTGCTAAGCTCCAAAATGGGGGACTTACACTAACAACCCTGTCAACCCGGTCCCCCACGGAACTGGTTCGCCCAAACCCGGGGTCCCCAGGATCTCCCCAACCCCCAGACTCGCCCCGTGGACTTAGGAATGCTTCCGCCAGTTGGGGAAGTCGGGGGAGAGGAGGGCTGCCGGATCTTGGTTCTTAAAAGGCGGCACTGCCAGTGGCCTTGGTACACGGCGCAGTATCGACTTGGCAAGAGACAACCAGATAATCAGACATTTACATCAGACACCATGCACTCCTTTGCATCCCAGGCTCTCCTCCTGGCTGCTTGCGCAGCCGGTGTGGTGGCAGACACCCGGCCGCCCAAGATTGACACGCATGTGCACTTTGTGCCCGATTTCTACTCCGACGCCTTGAAAGCGGCCGGCCACCTTCCCGGGCCCGACGGCATGCCGGGCATTCCGGTACGTGGCACTCATACCCTCCTCCATTTTGCTGCCACACCCCCCTAACATCGACACAGACCTGGACCGCAGAAGATCACCTTACGTTCATGAACGCGCAGAACATCACCAAGTCGTACCTGTCCATCTCCAGCCCCGGCGTCTACATTAGAGTGCCGTCCAAGGCCGCGACGGCCGAGGCCATCGACCTGGCCCGCCGCACCAACGAGTTTGCGGCGCGCGTCAAGGACAAGTATCCGGACCGCTTCGGCTACTTCGCGTCGCTGCCGCTGCCCGACATCAACGCCGCGCTGGCCGAGCTGGACTACGTCTTCGGCAAGCTCAAGCCCGCGCCCGACGGCGTTGTCTTCATGTCCAACTTCTACGGTCTCTACTTTGGCGACCCAGAGCTCGATCCCGTCTACGCCAAGCTCAATGCGCTCAACGTCACTATCTTCGAGCACCCGACCACGCCCTGCACCGAGTTCAACCACTACCAGTACACCATCAACAGCACCAATACGCCCAACATATCGGCCGCCGCCTGGCAGGCCATGAACCGCCCCGCGGCCTCGCGCGTGCACCCGGCGCCGCAGCTGGACTTCCCCTACGAGTCGGCCCGCACCTTCTCGGACCTCATCTCCAGCCAGGTGCCCTCGCGCTTTCCCAACGTGCGCTGGATCGTCCCGCACGCCGGCGGCGCGCTCGTGAGCGTGCTGGACCGCATCACGCTGACGCTGCCCTTCTACACCACCCTCAATGTGACGACGGCCAGCCTGCAGAAGACCCTGTCCAAGAGCTTCTACTTTGACCTGGCCGGCCCGTGGCCCGTGACGGCCGCTATCCCCGCGTTGCTGCGGTGGGTCGACTACACGCACATCCTCTGGGGCAGCGACACACCGTGGACCAAGTGGGCGGGCGCCGCCACGTACGCCGCGGCCTTTGACAAGGACGTGGACACCGTCTTCAGCGACTACGGTGGCGCGGCCAAGGCCCAGAGCATCCGCGATGGCAACGCCAAGTCCCTGTTCGGCTGGCGCAAATGAGCAGCGAGACCCTTGGCGCGGTGGAGAGACGGAGGTCGCCGCGATGAGGACATGTGCGTAAAATAATAAGAGATGTATACAGAAGTCATATTCTCCATAGCATTTGTAACCTTAAGCCACAGTCTCTCCAGCTCTTCTCAATTCCATAATGCATGTGTATATATACTACAATACTACAGCATACACAGCGTCTTACTCGCTCACCAGTCCCTCAATGTCCGTGTCGGCTGTCCGGTAGAAGCCCAGCGCCCGCAGCATGGGCTTGTCGTCAAAGCGATACAGGTACGTGGCCTCCAAGCCCGCGTCGGCAAAGTGCTGGTAGGCATACCAGGCCGGGATGCAGAACGTGTCGCCCTGTCTCCACGCAAAAACCTTGTCGCCGATCGTCGAGTGGCCGGAGCCGCTGACGACGTGGTAGACGGACGAGGCGGTCTCCTGGACGAGGCCGGACGCCATTCCGGCGTTAAGACGCGCGGCCGAGCCGCCCAGGATCTTGCTTACTGCGAGGAAGGTTAGTTAGTCGAGGCTCGACTGGGGTTACAAAGATATATTATATTTATATTATATCGGGGATCCATTACATACCCTCGGAGCCGTCCTCACGTAGGTAAGGCAGCGAGACGTAGTCGCCCGCGGCCTTATCGAGCGCGGCCTGCATCCGCACCCAGGGGAAGACGATGGGCGACTGGGAGGTGTCGACGTCCTCGGCCGGGTAACGCGCGGCCGAGAAGTGCTCGACAAAGTGCACGGGGAAGTGGACAAAGTTGGGCAGGTCGAGGCCGTCGAGCCAGATCATGGGGCCCGAGCCGTCCTTGCCGTGGTCGTGCCAGTTCCACGTCGGCGTCAGGATGACGTCGCCGCGGTTCATGCGGATGCGGCGCCCGTGCACGGCCGTGAAGCCGCCGTTGCCCTCGATGATGAAGCGCATGGCAAAGGCCGTGTGGCGATGCGCCGGCGCCGTCTCATTGGGCATCACAAGCTGCAGACCGGCATAGAGCGTGTCCGTCGTGTAGGGGGGATCTAATACGTTAGCAATGGAACATGATCGGGCGTTGTACCGGGTTATTCCCCCCCTTAAAGGCTGCACATGTATATACCACGGGCCGGATTAACCAGCATCAGCACACGCCGCCCCGCCTGCTTTTCGGTGACGAGCTCGCCGGCCTTGAGCAGGCTGGGGCGGATGGCATCGTACTGCCACAGATGCGGCACGCACTGCGGGTTCGGCAGCGGGGGGTTGAGCTTGTTCATCTGCAGCCAGAGCGGCTTTGTGTTGTTGATCGCCGCATTGTTCAGCATCTGCTGGGTCTGGTCCTCCACGCTCGGGCCGTTGGTGGCTGCGGGCGGCGTGGTCGTGGTCGTGGTCGTGGTCGTGGTCGTCATGGTTGTCTGGGTGGTCTTGGCGGTCTTCAGGTGCTTTTGGACAATCTCGAATGACGAATCGTTATGGCAACCACACAATCAGATCCAATAATGAAAATCTCGACTTTTATCGACAATTGATCTAACTTGCTTTGTCCTGCCTGACATCCCTCATCGTGCCGTACTTCATCAAACATGTCTTGATCTTTCGCCACGGTCCCCGGGGTTAGGGAAGCATCGCCGACGCTATGTTTACTTGGCGAGCCTTAGCGCAGCCCCCACCCCCCTTCCCTCGGAATGCTGGGGCAGCCCTAGCTCCGGTCGGAAGTCTCTATAAACCCCGCACGCCTTTCTTTCTTCGCCAATACACTTCTTGGTCTACCAGTTCTTACCATTCGGCAACCCCCCTATTTGTACCGGGACTGTTCCGTATCGATGGCCGAGCAAATCGACACGAGTTGGCCGGATATGCCGGAGGCCACCGACCAGCCGCTCAGGAAGCGGAAGCGGGTGCCTGTCGCGTGTGGGCCATGCCGGGGAAAGAAGTCCAAGGTACGTGAGCCGCGCGAGCCGCGCGCACCCCACAACCCACAATGTGAGCCATCATGCGGCTCTGGGGGCCACATCAGCTGACAGTACTTGGCGCCAGTGTGACGGCAAGCGGCCGAGCTGCTCGGGATGCGACGCTCAGGGCCTGGAGTGCGTCTACGCGAGCGCGGCCCTGCCCAGCATCGCTATGATTCCTGCGAGGTGAGAGACTCTGATTGGGTACATGTGTGTCGTATCGCACTGCTGCGGCTTACTGACGGGCTCGCAGCCACCTGGAGCAGCTGGAGAAGCGCCTGGCGGCCGTGGAGCAGGACCTCCGCAGGGCCAAGAGCTGCACGTCGTTCTCGCCCGAGACCCACACGTCGCTGGACGTCAACAACGCCGGCCAGACCCCCCACGTCCCAGTCCAGGTCCAGTCGTCACGATCGGCCCATGCCGAGGGGCCCCAGGCCGAGGTGTCGCCCGACGCCACCGATGGCGTCGGCACCATCGAGTTTGACGACCGGTCGGACTCTATGTATTTTGGTGCGTGCATGCACGTGATCCGGCTCTCATCGTATGTCATCCTCCTAACAACAGACACAAGGCCCGTCCTCCAACATCGCCTTCACCCGGCTGATCCAGCGGTCCGTGGCCCGGGCGGTGCGGCACGCGCGCACCGCGTCCTTGTGGCCGGCGCATGCCAGCGACGAGCCGGCCCTGCAGCGGCGCACCCTGGGCATCTCGCGGCCGCCGTCGCCGCCGCACCGCGCCATCGTGGACCTCTGGTTCTCGGCGACTGACAGCGCCATCGACGACGCCTTCGCGGTGCCGGACACGCCGGAGCGGCTGCGCCTCGTCAAGCGCTTCTTCTCCGACACCGGTGTGCTGTTCCCCTACGTGTCCGAGGCCAACTTCTGGCGCAAACACGCGGCGGCCGCGGCGCGTGGCTTCCGCTTCGCGCCGCGGTCGTGGCTCGGCCTGCTCAACATGATCCTGGCCATGGCCATCAGCACGGACCCGGACGCCAGCATGGACCTCGCCAACCGCACGGCCACATCGCTGGTCTACTTTGGCCGCGCCAAGGCGCTGTGCATGGACCAGATGATGGCGGGCGCGAGCGTCGAGATCGGTTTGTGGCTCCCCCCGCTCCCCCCTTCCCCTCTACTCAAAGTCGGATCTTGAAGAGGCCGTAGCTGACGATTACGTAGTCCAAGTCATGCTTCTGATGACGCAGTACCTGCAAGGGACGAGGCGCTCGATGCAGACGTGGACCATACACGGCATCGCCGTCAAGGCGGCGCTGCAGCTCGGCTTGCACGTGAAAGACGTCGGCCGGCGAATGGACCCCATCGAGGAAGAGACGCGACTGCGGACGTGGCAAGGTTGTGTTGGACTGGACAGGTATTCCATCGCTCACCGCTCGAAGCTTTTGGGCCTCTCAGCTTCCCCAACGTCAGTGCTGACCATGTTTGATCCAGGACGCTGAGCATGACCTTTGGCCGGCCGCCATCCATAACGCCCGCCTACATCCGCACGCAGCCAGCGCGGCACAGCCTCGGCACTGCGGACAGTCCCGACCTGGTCTGGTCTTCAGAGGAGAACAGCACCCATTTCTGGAATGCAACGGGGTACGTCGGGCGCCCGGGCCGTCGCCACATAGAAGAGCTCCCCTCCCCCCCCCCATCCCCATCCTCATCCCCGCACACTTGTGCTGACCGAACCAGCACGCTCTACCAGGTCCTGTACGACATCATTGAGTCCCTCTACGGGTGCAACGCCGGCGTCAGCGTGCTGCCCGTCGCGCAGCTGGCCACGTCCATCGTGCAGATCGAGCAGAAGCTCATCATCTGGCAGGGCGCGCTGCCGCCGGCGCTGCGCCTCGTCACATCGGCCGACCTCGCGCGCGAGGAGGCCATCACGCTGTCCAAGAAGCTGCAGGTGACGCTCACGCTGCGCTACCACAACGTGCGCATCCTGGCGCACCGGCCGCTGCTCGACTGCTACCTCGAGCACCTCAACGGCACCCCGCTGGCAGCGCACGAGGCGGCCATTTTGCGCCAGGCCGAGCTGCAGAGCCGCAGCATCTGCCTGCAGTCGGCCGAGGCCATCATCTCGATTGTCAGCAGCGTCTCGACGTCGGCCAACGACCGCCGCGGTTTCCTGGGAGCCTGGTGGTTTACGCTCTACTACAGTAGGTCTCGTTTTCCCTCTCCCTCTCTCTCCTCCTCTCCCCCGTACTGACTCCTCCCAGCACTCAACGCTGCACTGACCATTGTTGCTCTCCTGCTGTACAGCTCGGCGGACTGGGTGCCCAACCACCAGACGCTGCCGCCCGAGTGGCAGAGGAGCCTCGGCCTGCTGGACGCGGCCATGGCTTGCATCCCGTCGATCGGCGGCGACAACAGCCTGGCCAAGAAGTGTGCCGAGCTGGTCGAAACCCTCCGTGACAATGTCCAAGGTACGTCTCGGTCCTCTCCTTCAACTCTCCACCCGTTCCTGTACGCAGCATCTAATACTCTCGCAGGCATACTCAACCCAGCTGCCATCCCCGCCGCCGGTGATCTCCCCGAGGCGTGGGACGTGGACGGACAGAACGGCACCGGCCGCATGATCGGCCAGCTGCCGCACCGTAGCGGAATCGCGGGCGACGAGATGTCCATGGAGCTTGCCCGGTTGATGCCGGACCTGGAGTTCGACAGCAGGATCTTGTTTGACGCACCCGACACGGACGGGACAGTGCCGCGGGATCTCTTCTGGTAGTCGGAGTTGCGACTGGTTGGCGGTCACCCTTGTATTAAAACCACGGATCTTTTGGACTGTCTACTTCGGCAAGGCCAGCGCTATTAATGTGGCCTGGAATGTATCAACGGGTAAACGCAAAAAGCGTTTGTAATCTTACAGAAAACTATGCCCAGAATGTCAATATACCACAAAGTTTCCTTGGTTCTCTCTTCTATGATGGCCAATATAGAAGATTCCTACACACAAACGGCTCGCTAACAGTCTACAGCACACACACCTCAACACATCCGTACCTACAGCTTCGGTACGATGAGGCTGCGGATGGCCTCGAACCACCGGCGCTCCATCTCCTCCTCGGCGTCGTACCCGTAGGCCCACTGTTGCGTGACCGGGTCGGACCACTGGTTAGGACTCGAGAGGTAGGTCAGGCCCTCCACCTCGGGCCGCATGGCGGCATCGCGGGCCTCCTGCAGCGGGCCGTCGGCAAAGTGCCAGAGCATGGAGTTGACGCGGCTGGCTTCCTGCATCTGGCCGGCGCGGTTGCGGCGCTCCTTGGCAAAGAGGCGGACGGCGAACGGCAGCTCCTCTCGCGACGAGATGTGGCCGAGCACGACGGCCAGGGCGGCCCCGTCCTCGACGGCCATGGCGGCGCCCTCGGACATGTAGGGCAGCATGGCATGGGCGGCGTCGCCGAGGATGAGCAGGCGCGAGGACGGGGCGATCCACTGCTCCACGGCGCCGCTCTCGACCAGGGGCCACTTGAGGGCGACGTCGATGAGGCCGATGATCTTTGTGAGTCTGTTTTGTCAGTGAGGGAAGAGAAGAGGGCGGGGGGAGAGACTGGCTACGCCAGCTGGTGTGCACACGTACGTCGGATCCCACTCCGAAAACGCAGACCGCATGTCGGCCAGCGTCTTGTCGACCGGCTGCTGCGCGAACAGGGCCGGGTCGGTGGTGTCGCGGTGGGCGAGCACCATATTGAACGACTGCCCCGACGAGATCATGTACGTCATAACGTGCTTCTCGTCTCCGATCCTGTTCATTAGCCGGGGTCTGTTTATCTTGGTTGTCTGCGGGGGGGCATCGACACAAGCCAGCGGCGACTTACCAGATGTTGAGCCCGGGCTTCTCCAGCAGGCTCGCGAGCTCCGGGTGCTCCTTCATCTTGTCGACGTCGACCGTCGCCCGGTACGCCGAGTAGCCGGTTTGCCGTGGCTGCGACTTCCGCTGGGGGTTCAGGAGCTCTCTGGCGGCGGACCGAATGCCTGGGATGTATCAGCTGAGGATCGTCTGTCTCGAAGTATCCCTGCATCCCTTCCTACCGGCGTCCCCACCGGCATCGCCTTACCATCGGCGGCAATGACTAGGTCGCCTTCGTGAACCGAGCTGTCGGCTAGCGTGATGGCGGCGGCCTCGGCGTCGTAGGCGGTGACCTTGCTGTCTAGGCGCACCTCGACGCCTAGGGCCAAGGCGTTGTTGTAGAGCGCAGAGTGCAGGTGGGCGCGGTGCACGACGTGGTAGGGTGCGCCATATGCGTCGTCGAAGGCGGCGCCGAGCTTGGTGAAGCCGATCTTGTCGCCTGTCCGCCACCGGCGGAACGAGATGCCGTCGGGGTTGACGACGTACTTGTCAAGCTCGGTCATGACGCCCCATCGCTTGAGGAGGCGTCCGGAGTTGGGTGGCACTTGGATACCGGCGCCGACCTGGGGGGGAAGAAGATGTTAGCAGTGCAGCACCAGCAGTGCATTGTATACAGCGCTCTGAGAGTGTCTCACCTCGGCAAGCGCGGGCGCCTGCTCAAAGACGCGCACGCGGTGGCCGCGACGGGCCAGAGCGATAGCGGTGGCCAGGCCGCCGAGGCCAGCGCCGACGATGATGATATCCAGCGTCAGGCGGGCCCGGGGCACTGACGGCTGTGCGTCGGCGGCCAGGCCGCGGCCCATAAAGGGCTGCAGAAAGTCCAGCGACCGCGTCGGGTAGGTCGTGGAGGTGTACTTGAGCTCGACGCAGGGGGCCTTGGCCTTGTCGGCGTGCCCGTTGGCGAGCGTCTCGCTGGTGGTGGTGGTGGTGGTGGTGTCTAGGGCCGAGGGCGCCATCGTGTCTGGATGTGGAGGGCCGGCGGTTGGATCGGTGAATCGGTAAATCGGTTGAATCGGGTCAGTAGGGATATGGGATGTTGATGGCGCCGCGGCGTCTGCGCAGCGAGCTTATTTACCAACCATGGCCCGTCCGCGGATGTGGCAGGCCGGCACGCGCACTTACACAAGGGCACGGCGTTAGGCCAAAGTCCGCGGGTGGTGGTCATTCGGCCCTAATGCTGGCGGGCGGGGAGTTTACTCCGCAACAGGGCGACGACGATCCACTCTGGGGACTCCACGTACGAGCATTGGTCCAGACTCGACAGAGTACTCGTACCGGGACACGCATTTGCCACTCTTTACTGCAATGGATCATTCATCTACCCGCTCGGCTATGGATTCACTATGATCGTCTGCGTCTGCACAAACTCCTGCAGCCCCCACAGCCCGCCGAACCGGCCCCAGCCGCTACTCTTGTGGCCGCCGTGCGGCAGCCCGGCCTCGTCGTGCACCGTAGGCCCGTTGATGTGCACGGCGCCCACCTCCAGCTGCGCGAGAAGATGGCGGCCGAGAGGCCGAAGTCGCACGCGTTGATGTCCGCCACGGCCTCGTCGACGCTGTCCCAGGCCGCGACGCCGAGCAGGGGGCCGAACGCCTCCTGCGCCCACAGATCCATGTCCTTGGTCAAGCCCTCGACGACGACGACTGGCTCCTGGCTCCTCTCGGCCTCGCGGATCAGCGTGGCGCCCTTGCGCGCGGCGTCGTCCGCGAGCAGGGCCAGCCGGGCGCTGCTCTTGTTGTTGATGACGTGATTGACGTGCGCGGCCGCCACCGCGGCCACCTTTGCGCGCAGCAGCGTGCAGAGTGCGTCCTTGTTCTTCTTGGAGACCAGCACGATGTCCGTGGCCATGCAGATTTGACCGTTCTAGTCGACAGTCAGCAACAGGAACACGGCTTGTAGGGGGGAGGGGGGGGCACAAAACGCACATTCAGCAGGGCCCCAAAGAGGATCATCTCGGCGGTGGCGTCGAGGTCCGCGTCGTCGAGCACGAGGGCAAAGTTCTTGCCGCCGAGCTCGAGCAGCACGGGCTTGAGGAACTGGGCCGCGCGCGCGGCGATGTGGCGCCCGACACCCGTCGAGCCGGTGAAGTTGCACTTGCGGACGGCGGGGTGCGCGATGAGCGTTTCGAACACGTCGGCGGCGTCCTCGGGGCGGTGCATGAGGAAGTTGACGACGCCCGGGGGAAAGCCAGCGTCGCGGAAGGCCTTGGCGATGAAGTAGTGCGTGCGGGGACTCAGCTCCGAGCCCTGGGGCCGATGTCAGCAAGTGAAGAGTGGAGTTTGGTGGCAAGCCCCTGTCGGAAGGAAAACCACCCACTTTTAGTATACAGCAGTTACCGGCCGCCACCGGGGCCGCGACGGCCCTCAGACCGAGAATGGCCGGCGCGTTCCAGGGCGCGATGCCCAGCACGACGGCCAGCGCCCCGGGGGTGCGGACCGTCGGCACGACGCCCGTGGAAATGCTGCCGGCGCCGACGATGTGCGCCGTGTTCTGGGCGAGGCTGATGGCGTCCCCACGATGGCCTCCGCCCAGAATTTGGAAGTGTCGATCTCCTCCTCAATAATCGCAGCCAACGCGGCCTTGCCCCGTGCGAGAACCTGCCAGCATTAGTACATATTGGCATATGTCCGGGTGCATGGTCGCTCCTATCGTAAGCCTACCTCGGCCAGCGCAGAAAACAAATTTGCTCTGTGGTCCGGGGTGGTCTCTCTCCACGACTTCCACGCCCGTGAGGCCGACTCGACAGCCTGGAGACTGTGGGCCTTGGTGGCGCCCTGGGCACGCCAGGCGTGCGCGCCGAAGCCGCCGGGGTTGGCCGTGAAGACCGTCTCCGGCGAGTCCACGATGTCTTGGCCGTCGATGATCAGCGGGACCGTAGTAGCAGCCATCTTGACTATGTGTTCACGAGGTTCACGAGTATTTAGAACGTGCCGAAGCAAACGAACCAGATTGTTCCTCTGCTTCTCTCCCTCTTCCCTCCCATTTGTTGCTTATTGATATACTATGGATTTACCATGCGGCGCTTCTAGCGCATGTTAGGCTCGGCGCCACGCGGAGGACATCCGCCGCCTAACCGGTACCTTCCCGCTAACTCCGCCCCCAGTACAATAAAGCTACAGCTCACACAAGCTTCGGCTGTCTGCGGTACACGGAGTGCTGCGTTCAAACACACCCGTGCAACATCGTCTCGCATCCAGAAATCGCACAATGGCTGTTCCGTGGACCAGACTCATCCGCTTCGTCGCCACCGACGGGCGCGTCCTGCGCGGCGAGCCCATCCTGCCGACGCCGGACTTTGACCTCGGCAACACCACCGAGGCGACCAAGCTGCAGGCCAAGATCATCACGGGAGACGACCTTTTCGACACGACGGGCGCCACGCGCGTATCGGACGACGTGGCCCAGGTTAAGACGCTGCTGGGTCCGCTGACGCCCGAGGACGTCCCTATTATCCGTTGCATCGGCCTCAATTACGCGAAGCACAGTAAGTTAAGCGCTGTTTCTCCGTCTCTCTTTTCTTACACCCTCCCCCTACCCTCCCTTCCCCACTAACGCCCCCCCAGTCCGCGAGGCCAACCGCAAGCCGCCGCCTTTCCCGTCGCTCTTCATCAAGGCCAATACGACCGTGTTCGACCACAACGCCGACGTCGTCATCCCCAAAATCTGCCAGAACGACCAAGCCGACTACGAGGGCGAGCTATGCCTCGTCCTCGGCCGCGACGCTAAGGACGTGTCCCGCGAGGACGCCTTGTCTTACGTCGCCGCTTACACGGCCGGCAACGACATCTCGTCGCGTAAGCTGCAGCGCGACGCGGCCTTTGCCGGCGTCGTGCCGCAGTGGTGCTTCTCCAAGGGCTTCGATACCTTTGCGCCGCTCGGCCCGGCGCTCGTGCGGCCGGACGTGATCGGCGACCCGGATAAGCTGCTGCTCCAGACGATCGTCGACGGCGAGACGCGCCAGGAGGAGTACATCAGCGACCTGCTCTTCGACTGCGCCTATCTCGTGTCGTACTTGTCCACCGGCACGACGTTGAAGAAGGGCACCGTCATTATGACGGGCACGCCAGGAGGTACGCTATTTTCGGCGAAATCGTTGCGGTCGCAACAGTTGCTCAGGTGCCAGTCTGCAGTTGTTAACATCAAAACAGGTGTCGGTGCTGGGTTTAGCCCCCCTCGCTGGTTGACGCCCGGCACGAAGATGGAAGTCGTCATCGGCAAGATCGGGACGCTGCGAAACGGCGTCAAGTTTGCGTAGCTGACTCGACAAAACAGCGGCATTGCTATGCTTGTCAGTGGCTCTCATTCAGACACCAATTGACCCATATAGACAGCAATGGACCACTCACCTAGACGTCAATAGATTCATTTAGATATCACCAAAGAAGCAAAAATGGTTTAATATCTGATTGTATGATTTTGTTTTTGAAAGAAAATGCGTAGAAAAATAACTCGTGAGTGCCCGAGGCTGGCTATCAGAAGGAACTAGAAAATGCTGTACATTTTTGTCAAGTTTCACATCTTGGCGACCAGAACTGGTGCTGCCAATGTTGCCTCTTCCTCAGTCCTCACTCCTCCAGATGCCGGTCCGCAACGGCTTCCACGACCGTGGACTTAAACTTGTGCGCGGAGACGCGGCGCTGGAACAGGATGTCCAGCTCGTAGTGCGAGCGGTGCTTGAACTCGGAGAGGCGGAAGTACTTCCAGACGATGCAGGTAAAGCCGATCGGGGGCCCTGGGTTGTTAGATGGGAGCAGTTCGCGAGTGACGTAGCCACAGCAACGTTACCGATGGCGTCAGCCGTAAACCAATTTCTACAGAGGGCGCAGTTCAATAATTGCAACTTGTCGCTTGCCGGCCGCGAACGCGTCATCGAATTCGGATCCCGTCCGCTCAAGCATGCACGCAGAACCATTGGCTTCTATTGTCTATTCCACGCTCGGAACGACGACTCTATAAGCTCCATGTCCATTATCTAGCAGATCAGCTTGTTCTTCAGCAGGTCCTTGGCCGCGATCTCCTCCTTCCTGGCCTCCAGCTCCGGCATGTCCCACTCCACGCTGACGTAGCGCCCGCTCAGCCAGAGCTGCGGCACGCGCGTCAGGTAGACGATGGACTCGCTGGCCAGCTCGGGCGTGTCGACGAGGGTCGCGTGCATCTGCCCGGGCAGCTTTATGCTCATGTCCGACGCCACGCCGCCCGGGTGCACGGCGAACGTGACCAGATTCTCGTCGGCGTACTCCAGTGCCAGGAACTCGGTCAGCCGGCACACCGCCAGCTTGGACGTGTTGTAGCCGCTCATGCCGGGCAGCACCAGGATGCCGCCAATGCTGGTGAGGTTGACAATCGTGCGGTTGCCGACGGTGCCGTCCGCGGCCGTGGCCAACAGCAGCGGCAGGACGGCGCGACAGGTCAGGTAGAGGCCCTTGACGTTGACCTCGAACGTGTTCCACCAGTCGGCCGGGTCGCTCTTGTCGATGGGGGCGATGGGTTCGAGCACGCCCGCGTTGTTGACGAGGATGTCGAGCGGCTTGCCTTTGAGCGCAGCCACCACCGCCTGAACGGCGGCGTCCACAGAGGCCTGGTCGGTGGCGTCGATCTTGAGCGGCAGCAGCGTCGGGGCCGGCTTGTTGGCCTCGGCGGCCGCCTTCTTCACGGCCTCGATCGTGCCGTCCATGCTGCCGCGCGCGGAGAGCGCGAGGAAGGCTACGCCCGCCTGCGCGTAGGCGACGGCGACGGCGCGGCCGATGCTGCGCGAGGCGCCCGTGATGAAGACGGCCTTGCCGGCCAGGTCGAGGTGGCGCGGGCTGATGGCATCATACGTGTCGTGGTGGCTGTGCTTGGTGACCGTGGTGCCTGTCTCTTTGTCAGCCAGAGGCGTTCCCATTGCGGGCCACTTGCTCGCGCGACCGGAGGCGGGGCCGCCCACCCGTGTGCGGGTCGTCCCTGTGGAACTGGGGGATGAGTTCGTCTTCGACGGCGAGCATGGTGACGATTGGGGCGTTGCAACGCTGTTGTTCGACTTCTGTGTTTTTGGCCTGGTTCTGCTCGGTCGCACGTCGATGTCGTCAAGGCCACTGTGTCTCTTTTCATCTTTTATAGAGAGCTCTTTATATTCACCTGTCTGTTCCCCGTCGCGTTAGCACGCGGCGTAGACTGGCCTTGGAAAATGTCGCCCTGCGGGATCTCGCTATCTCCCCGCCGTGGGGGAACCGGGGAACGAGAGCATCCGTTTTACGGCCACCCCCGGATGGTGTCGGATAAGTGGTCATGCGACGTGGGATCCAGCTAATCAGGAGCCGCGATTCATGTGTGGCCCTCTCAACCGCCCGGGCCTATGGAAGGCATCAGGGAGAGACGGCATGAAGCCGGGAAAAACGCCATCGCAGCTGAAGACACCAAGGGGCTGGCGACCAGTCTCCCTACTCAGCTGCATCGGAAAGGTTACCGAAACCATCATGGTGGAAAAAGTGACCAGCATGGCAGAGATGGCCAACGTCCTCCCCCCAGAACAACGAGGGAACAGGGCAGGGCGATCGACCGAACTGGCCGCCAGGTACGTGACACAGACGGTGAGAGCCGCCTGGTTAAAAAAGCTGAACTGCTCCAGCTGGACCTCGCGAGCGCATTCGACAACGTCCATCACGGGTGGCTTTTCACCACCCTGGAAGATCTGGTAACGCCTATCCTCAGCGGCGCTTCACTATGCACGCCTTTTCTTATAAAGCTATTCAAACACCCACAATAGTTTCCTTCATTTCTTTCCATTATAAGGCCACAAGCCTCACACCCCCTGTAGCCTACTTCAACGAGCTACCTAAACCAAACTTACAAGACGACTTTTTAGCCGAACGTTTATCCAATTAGAGGGAGGAAATAGCGGCGAGACTTGCTTTAAACTAAGGCACCTTAAAACCGAGGCGAGGGGGGAGGAATTCGACGAGGCAAAGAAACTACAGAAGTGCCTATTCATTACGGACAAACAAAGTCCACTTACTGGCCATTGAGCATCTATTTCTCTTATAATTTCAAACAGTGAACTCAAGCTCACAGACAACGCATTTGTACTCCTTCAACTGCCAAGTCACTGAACTCGAACGTCAATGGCACCCAGAACCGCCTCAGCTGATGCGAACTCGCACAGCCAGCACCCTTGGACAACCTTTGCAAAGAGGACGCCTTCGAGCGAAGGAAACTCCTGGTCGGCAAACTTCTTCTCAATCTCCTCGTCCTCCTTGCCGTCGTATGCCTGCCGGCCCGTGGCGATCTGAAAGATGCACGACCCTAGTGCAAAGAGGTCCGTCGTGACGTTGCAGCCCAACACGTCCTTTCCCTTTTCTTCCCTCCACGCAGCAGGCAGATAGAACGCGCCGCTCTCGAGAATGTACGGCTTCTGGCCCAGCAGCGAACAGCCGCCAAAGTCAGCGATGCGAACGTTGAGGTCGCTATCTAACAGCAAATTGGTCGGTTTCAGGTCGGCATGGATGACGCCGTGGGCGTGAAGAAGCGCAACGCCTTCCACTGTCTGGCGAATCCATTGCGTGCGCTGCTCCGTGGTGATAGCAGCTTCATTTGTCTTTAAATAAGTTGCAAGGGACCCGTTGGGCATGTACTCAATGGTCAGAAACATATCGTCGCCGTCCCTGCCAAAGTCCAGTACCGGCACAAGCCGGGGGTGCACAGGAAGGTGCTTGTACGTGTCAATCTCACGCTCCAGCTGCTTCCTTTGTATCGAGCGCCAGAATCCTGGCATGTCTTTAATGATGGACTTTGTCACCCGAGAACCACAGGGACTGAGTTCAATGCGACCCGTCGCCGTGGTAAGAGGCCCCGCTTTCTGTATACGCTTAGTATTAGCTTGAAGTGGAGGAACAGGCACCTGTGTATTTGACTTACCAATCTGTCTCCCAGTGAGAGTTCATACTCAGATATTTGCGCAGAAGTTGGACCTTCCATGCTGGAGTTAAAAAGGGATAACCGAAGCAAACGAGAAGAGATCAGAGATTTTCTGGAAGGAAGACGATTCTAATGGGTGCTTGTTTGCAGACGTGGTTCGTTTACCGAACGTTGACAAACATGACAGCGCACGGACCATGCGAAGTCAACATCACGTGGCTTTTTGCTCTCGTTGGTTAGTGGCAGGAGGATCCCAAAAGAGCGCAGTAATAAAAACTTTACTTACTTACTTTTGTTTTTCAATTTATCTTATAAAATTTCAATATTAATCGTAAAGCGTTTAAGACGTACCATATTTACTTGAACTTAATGATGCATCTTAATAATATTATAGATAATATGATTATTATCGTTTTATTTAAAGGATAAACTGTATCTTATGAATTTACTCTCTTTTATACTTGGTAAGTTGAATAAAAGCTCCTGATAATCGTCTAAAAATGCCTTCTCCGACGATAAAAGTTCCTGTCCCCACTGTCGCCGTCGTTGAATTCTCCCTATTATAACCTTGCTAAATTCCTCACTTCCATAACTTGCTTTGTATTCCTCGTCTGTATACCCTCGTGACGTGTTGTCCGTAAAATTGAGCTTGTAATTATCGGGTGAAGCGGCATGTAATACTAGACTCGTGTGAAGGTGCCATATGTGTATAACTTACAACTCTTTTCCGTCCCAACGATACACCGGCGTGGATATATCTTGAGAATCGAGTTTTCCGTTGTCGGCCAAGGTGTAAACCCGGTCATTTCCATAGCCAAATCGGCCAGAAGATCGGATGGGGTCTTGATATTTATCGAAAAGACGGTCCCATTTGAAGTTGCAAATGATATCAGCCATAGTCTCCCGCCTATTTTCAGGGTTGCCGGGGACTGTTTGAGAACGACATTGGACAATAATGCGTGTAGCCATGGTGGTATAATGTAGCCTTGGTGAAGAGGAAAAGATTTGACTGTAAAGTTGGCTTTCGTATTAACAAGCGGAGTATGCTTTCCCTCGAAACATGTCCGAGGCCGATGAACTTCTGAATGAACACGTGATTGAATCTGGAGTGGGGTATGGACATTCCGTGCATTTCCCATTTATGGCTTCTGGGCGAGTAGCGAGGTTCCCATGATCGAAGCCACGCTCACTACACTCCTCCCAGAGTTGGAAGACAATGTGACCACAAGTAAGATATTGATGACAGACTTGGATGCACATGGTAGGACACGATTTGATGTTTCGTGTTACTCATCTCGGGTGAAATGAACAAAGGCTCCATTGTAACTCACAGTTCACCGTGTTCTTGTAGGGAGGTCAAAGTTGGTATAGAGAATATCACGCGAGGAGAGGCAAGTTGTTTGTAATCAGAATTGCAGCATACTATGAATGTTCTGCTGTTCATTGAAAAGGGAGAACATTAACATAATAAAAGAATAACGACAGTAAATCCCTTCCTACAACGCACCAGCGACGTACCACTACCCCGCAACATGTAACCCTCCTTTTTCGTGTCTGGGTGCTTGTAGTTGGTGTAAACAACTGGTATTCCGGCAGATTCTTGGCGAAGTTATTCTTCTCCTATTGCCTAGAGTTCGGCGACCTCCTTAGTCTCGCCTTTGAAATCACCCTTGAGCTGGGCAACGGTCTGCATTTCCTGCTCGACAGCAGTAACGGTCTTGCTCCATCTCCAGGCAGGGATTTTGCGCTCGTACAGCTCGTCGATTTCGGCAGCCGAGCGACTATTCAATGTTAGTTGGATACAGATAGACGACGTATTAGAATTCTTATATTGTTTGTAGACTTACCCCTTCGTCTCAGGAACCATAAGCCACATAAGAATGCAGATCGGTACGGAGAAAGCTCCAAACACGAAACCGGCTCTGACTCCCAACTTGAGAAGCATGGGCGGCGTAGCATAGCTGGATAAATGTTAGTAGTCGGAGGCCATGTGCATTGAAAAGAACATCAATGAAAGGAAACCAAAGGAATGAACACATAAACCATACCATGTGGCGATACCCAGGATCGAATTAACGAAGAAAGTGACGGGTCCAGTCTTGGCTGTCGCTGTGTTAGTTGATGAAATATAATAAACTAGGAGCATTGTCAACGTACTGCGCAGGAAAGCAGATGGCAGTTCGGCGGAGTAAAGGTAATACGACATGCCGATGGGCTGGAAGGAAAAGCCCCAGAAGCAGCAAATGACGAGCTAAGGAAACAACAGTTAGTTATGTTTATGCAGACTCTTTGTGGCTTGGATACGACATACCAAAACAGTACCACTGGTAGCGTTGCCGCCGCCCTCCTGAACGCCGGTGTACCACAGAGAACCGACAACAAATAAAATGATAGTAGCGAATGTCTGGCAACCGTTGACGATCAGGCGACGTCCGATGGAGTCGGTGGAGAAACACCAGCAAATCATGGCTAAGAGGTTGACGCAGCTAGAGAAAGAGAGAGAATAAAATATTAGCTGCACTCATACTTCAAGGTGGCAGCGAGCATCTGGGAAAGGGGCAACCGGTCACTCACGAAATGATAACACTTCCGAGGAAAGGATCATCCAGGCCAGCCAAAGAGAAGAAGTCTGTTCGCTGTCAGTCATGTTGTTCGAGAAAGTGGAAACAAGAAATGGACGACCAGAAGAAAAGAAGACATTATGACGTACAGGTCGAGTAGGTGTTGATAATGGCGAGACCGGCAAGCTGCTGACCGGCTGAAAGGACCATGACAGTAAAGGTGCGTTTCTTGTTGATGCCCTTAAAGATCTCCAGAGTGCTGAAACTGCTCGTGATGAGGCTCGTCTCGTGCTCGATCGTCTTGGTAATAATCGAGTATTCCTCCTCGTAGTTGTAGTCCTTGACACCACCATATAGCTGCCGCATGCACTTCAGGGCCTTCTCTTTGTTGTTGTGACGAGCATGGTACCAAGGTGACTCGGGAGCGACGGCCCAGCAGACAAGCATCAGAGCAATCGGGCCCCAGAGAATGCGCATGGCGAGGAGGTAGTTGTCGGGGTACTTGGCGTTGAGCTGCTGCATCATGACCGAGATGATGATGCCGCCAATATTGCTCCACACGGCCTGGAAAGTGACCATGCCACCACGGATCTTGTTGGGACTGACCTCCATGGCGTAGATCTGACAGGTGACCCTGGCATTGTTAGATGCATATCACCTCAGGTGATCGCGGGCGTGACTTTGTGACTTACTGAAGGACACCGACACCGGCACCGTTGCAAAGCTTTCCCAAGGCCTGTTTGTGTTAGTACTGGGAATGGATAGCACCACATTTGTAGCCGGACATACCCAAACAGACGGAGACTTGGCAACATTGAGGAACATGCAACCGAGAGCAAGCCATGTCCAAGCAAGATAGAATGAAGCCTTGCGGCCAAATCTATCGGCAAACCAAGAGACGTGGGTGAACGTGAGAATCTGACCGACATTCTGGTATGGTCAGTAACGTGGCGTTGAATACCATGATCATAAAGCAAGGTGGATGTCGTGTCAGGCAGTATGTTACATACGAGAAGAGCGGACCAGGTAGATACTATTTATCAGGACTGTCAGCATAGAAAACGTGCGAGATAAAACCGGGATATATGATAACATACCCCAGGTGGTGCTGAGAGCTCTCACGCCGGTTTCATCATGAGAGCCAAACTGTTTGATGAAGCCTCTGTTGGCAATGACGGAGCCAGACGCGCCGAGCTGTTGTTGCGTTAGCGGTGGATGTTATATCGCGCTGTGATTATGGCCGACAACTTACCTCAAAACCCTCACAGATGTAGCCGGTGTAGACTGAGATGATCACCAAGACGACACGCCGGAAGGTCCAGATGGTCTGGGGGATGGTCAAGTTGTCGAAGCGGGACTTGGCGAGGCCGTAGCTGACATAGCCGTCGACATTGGCCTGGCTGAATTCATGGAGAGCATTCTGCTCTACGTGGCTGACAGCGGCGGCTTTCTCCGTGCTGGTCACGGCCTCCAGAGTCTCCACGGGCCTGGAATCAGCGTCGTTGTTGCCCATGTTGAAGTACCGATGGACTGCCGACAAACATGCAGGAGAATAAAGAAAAGAGATAAAGTAGTGCAGATGGAATGGTAGAAATGCTGGTTGTTGAGAAGGAGAATGTTCCACAAAATTAAAATCCACAAATGAAAGAGCGGAATTGCTTGTTTTATTTATTATTCATTTGCTATTTTCTTATTTTCATTTCTGTGAGGGAATGCGCGGTGGTACTTATGCCGAAATCAACTCTATTGTCCACACCGCCCCCTGCAGCCCATGCATCCTCGCGTGTTGATGTGCACTTTGTCGAGTTCCCCGGATGGTATGGCCCAAGATACCGCGTCTCCTGCGATGGGACTACTAAGGAGACGTCCTAATTCCATCTCTTCACCGCATGGTTTTCGGCCGCATATGCACCGAATCACAAGAAATGAGAGGCAAATAGAGGCAGCCAGCGTACATACTAGAGAGGACCAGGAGTCGACTAGAGGCTTGGGACTCACGCGGTACTTCGGTGGTCGAATGAAGCTTTGATCTAACACGAGTCAAGCGATCATTTTGGAGGAGCTGTATGATTCAACGCTAGCCCCGATTCGGTAATTCGCCAAGCGTTGATAAACGAAACGCGGGGCCCCGTGTCAATTCAATGCCAACATAACGCTGTCCCCGCAAAGATTGGCAGCGAGGGTACGTCGTACTGTACACAGTAATGTGCAGTGAGCCTAACATTGGCATGTCCGTCTCCTGTCTATTTTGTGGCCCGTTGGCCATATCCTTCGTTTTTGGACCGATCCTTTCTGTTCACCTCGCGTGGGAAGCGTCGCCACAAAAAGAGGAGACAACCAAGAAATGGGGACAGAGGATTGTGGCACAGTAGGCCCAGTTGTCTTTCGATCCTGATGGCGTTGGGTCATTTGCGTCCTTTCTCCTTTCTTTTGTCTACTTTCCTATTTCGCTCTGCTCGCATGAGCTAAGCGTACCACATGAACGCTTTGTATGAAAGGTCAAACATAGACCCAACTTTAAACGGGGAATGGCGTCTCTTCCAAGCAAACTAGTCTGAAACCAGCAGCCGCCAACGCCACCAACGGCCGCCAACAGTCACCAATTGTTAACCTTCACTTGGTTCATTTCACCCCGCGTTTGGACCCGAGGCTATCACAAAACAGGCATATTTTTCGGTGTATTTTGTGACGACGATCCATGGCAAAGCACATATTGTTTCGCAGTCAGATTCCGCTACTGATGAAAATCGAAGTGAGATGAAAGAGGGGAGGGGGGAGAAGAAATCAAGGTGAGATGAAAGAGGGGAAGGGGGATAAGAGGAGAGGCCGGCACTTGGCATCCGCCCCGTAAAGACATTGCTGTCCTAGTGTGGTCTGTTGAGTGTGGATGTCAACACGCGCGGATTAAGCGCTGATGGAAAGAATGGTCTGACGTTGAGTAACCTTGACGGTTGGCAAGCCGAAATTGGTTTTGTTGAATTGGTCGGTGTGAGGTGTGATTAAAAACGGTATTGAAAATCTACAATGATACAGCGAGCATACCAGTGAGACAACAGCACCGAAACTCGACAATGCGGGGTGATGAGGCTTCTCTCATTCAAAGTACGAGTCTGAGGACCAACAGGGGGCCTCGGGCAAGTGCTACCCGAATGCTCGGTGCATGATGAGAGATGGAGCGGCTTGGTCTGTCGTCGTATTAACCCGGATGACGACCAGCACGCCAGACTGCACATTGCTGCAAATAAAACAAACCCCTTGCACTGTTCTACACAATATTCTGTGCATTGCTTCTGACCTTCTGGTCTTCTGGTCTTCTGGTCTTTCTCTCCCTCTTTCTCTCCCCAACCGACCGTTCCTCCCCTCTCGCCCTGTCTTTCAACTCCCCGCCTCAACAATGTCACCAATTCGAATTTCCTCGGTCGCATTCGAGCACCATCCCACGGGATTTGGCATCGGCCATGCAACACCTCGCATCTCGTGGCGGTTCGACAGCGGTGGCGACGTGAAAGGCTGGATGCAAACGTCGTACGAGATTCAGTTCTCTGGACAAGATGCAGCAAAGCCAGAAACATTTACTGTCCAGAGCGCGGACTCGGTTCTCGTACCATGGCCATGGAGAGCTCTGGTGTCGCGAGAGTCTGTTCAGGTAAAGGTCCGGGCGCATGGCACGGCCTCAGGCACCGAAGCGTCAACCGACTGGTCAAGCCCCGTGACGGTTGAGACGGCTCTTCTCGACAGGGGTGACTGGTCAGCCAAACTGACGGCATCGTCCCATCCACCGCCCGCCAAAAAAGAGACGCTCAAGCCGTTGCTGTTCCGGAAGGCGTTCACTCTGCCCGCAGACGCCGGCGCCATCTCACAGGCACGTCTCTACATCACGGCCCACGGCGTGTACGAAGCATCGATCAACGGCAAGCGGATTGGCAACGAGGAGATGGCACCTGGCTGGACTGGCTACAATAAGCGGCTCGTCTACTCGACCTTTGATGTGACGGAGCAGCTTACTTCAAGCTCATCCAATGTTCTCGGCGTTGAGGTGGCCGAGGGATGGTATGCTGGCCGCATTGCTTGGGACGACAACCGCTGGCTGTATGGCAACCGCCTTGCCTTTTTGGCGCAGCTCGAAGTTCGATTCAAGGACGGCAGCAAAACATTCAACCTTACATCTGACAATACGTGGAAGGTTCACGACAGCGCCACAGTCCGCTCTGAGATCTACGACGGCGAAGACTACGACGCCCGTGAAGAGAAGGCCACTGCTGGATGGAATAGTGACCCTGCGCTTGACGACAGCGGCGATAGTTGGTTGGCCACGGAGGAGCTCGAGTTTCCCACGGCCGACCTCGTCGCGTCCGACACGCCACCGGTCCGTGCCAAGGAGACGGTGCAGCCGCTCAAGATCTTCAAGTCGGCATCGGGCAAAACCCTGGTTGATTTCGGCCAGAACTTGGTCGGCAGGCTGCAGGTGGTCCTCCCAAAGGCTGACAAGGACGGGCACACCATCACCTTTACTCATGCCGAGGTGCTCGAGCACGACGAGCTGGGCACGCGCCCTCTTCGAACGGCCACGCAAAAAGACAACGTCTTTCTGTCGCTGAACCAGCCCGTGAAATGGTCGCCCAAGTTTACGTTCCACGGCTTCCGTTATGTGCAGATCGACGGCTGGCCAACCAACGACGGCCTTCCCACCAGCGACGAGATCTCGGCTGTCGTCATGCACAGCGACATGCAGCGGACTGGCTGGTTCTCGTGCTCCGAGCCGCTCGTCAACACGCTGCACGACAACGTCATCCGCAGCATGAAGGGCAACTTCTTCTCGGTGCCCACCGACTGCCCGCAGCGTGACGAACGCCTCGGCTGGACAGGCGACATCCAGGTATTCACCCCGTCTGCCAGCTTCATCTACAACACACAGGGCTTCTTGGGCAACTGGCTCGAGGATGTGCTGGCCGAGCAGCTGCGCGAGAACGCCCCTGGCTACCCCGGCCTTGTTATCCCGGATGTGCTCGGCGACGACATTGGTGCCCAGAGTGTCTGGCACGATGTCACGGTGCTTACGCCGTGGGCCCTGTACACGTCGTCGGGCGATCTCGGGATTCTGCGCAGACAGTATCCGAGCATGAAGCTGTGGGTCGACAAGGGCATCCCGCGCGGCGACAACGGCCTCTGGGACCAGAACGCCTGGCAGTTTGGCGACTGGCTCGACCCGGCCGCGCCGCCCGAGGAGGCCGCCGCTGGCCGCACCGATGTGATCCTTGTGGCCGACTGTTACCTTGTGCATACGCTCGAGGTCATCACCAAGGTCAGCACGCTGCTCGGTGAGACGGAGGATGCGAAGCGGTACACCGAGGAGGCTGCCAAGACCAAGGAGGCGTTTGGTCGCGAGTATGTTGCGACATCTGGCTTGCTCGTGGGCGACACCCAGACCGCGTATGCGCTGGCGCTCCGGTTCGGCCTCTTTGACAGCCTGGCCAAGACCCAGCGTGCGGCCCAGCGGCTGGCCCATCTCATCCAGGCCGCCAAGTACCGCATTGCCACGGGCTTTGCCGGCACGCCCGTCATCACCCACGCGCTCTCGTCCACGGGCAACCACCAGTTGGCCTACCGCATGCTGCTCGAAAAGAAGTGTCCCTCGTGGCTCTATCCCGTCACCATGGGTGCCACGACGATCTGGGAGCGCTGGGACAGCATGCTGCCTGATGGGACCATTAACCCGGGCGAGATGACCAGCTTCAACCACTACGCCCTGGGATCTGTGGCCAATTGGCTGCATGAGACAGTTGGTGGCATTGCACCTCAGAACCCTGGCTGGCGCACCGTCAAGGTGAAGCCTGTTCCTGGCGGCACAATCACTCATGCAGAGGTGGCCTACGAGAGCCCCTACGGCCGCATTGAGTGCTCGTGGACGGTGGACGAGGCCAGTGGCAAGTTCAGCATGAGCCTCACTGTGCCGCCCAACACCAACGCCGTTGTCATACTCCCCGGCTCTGATGACGAAAACAGTACCACTGTTGGCTCCGGCAACCACGAATTTTCTTGTGCGTACCAGGCGCCCATTTGGCCTCCAGCGCCGACTTATAAGCGCTCAATCCAAATCCGTAGTGGCGATTCAGAGAAGGCAGACAAAGTGGAGGAGTAATGCGTGCAATTTGAGCGCACCAGATTCAGTCCGATGAGGTAACTTAGTTCATGCTCAGGCAACAAATGTATGAAGTTTATTTTATTTATTTTCTTTTGTATTCAGATGCTCAATAATTGATTTCAATTGTAGCTGGTCATAATGCTGTATTTCGTCGCTCATTGAAATATTTTTATTTTTATTTATTTTGATTCAATAGATTCATTTGTCATCTTGTATCACAGCAGGCAATACTAGTCGAATGTAAAGGCCAGCGTCGATTTTATCTACAGATCCTTAAAAAGACCGCTGTCCCCGTACATCCTGTCAACTTACAATTGCTCATGCCTTCACAACATGCATCACCGGCTGTACAAGAAACGATGCTGTCCTTCCAAGACAATGCCTGCCTCCTTCTGTAGCTCGTTCATCCGTCGGAAGTACACATTCAGCGCACCGCAAGTCGCCATAATCACCCCGGCGTTGCAGAGAACCACACTCGGACCCGGCGTGTAGGCTGGCGCGTTCTGGGACCGGAAGACGGTAGAGGCAATGAAGCCTCCGATGGCACCCAAGGTCAGCTGTACCGCTGTACTGACGCTCCGTTTGGCGCGTTTCCGCGCATTGTTCTGCGCGTAGACGACAATCATGGGCGAGTGGACGATGGCGGCACCCAAACAGAAGAACAGACCGCTGTACTGCGAGCCGGTGTTGGGGCTCTAGCGCACCAGTATTATCCCAAGGACAATGCTCAGCTCCAAGATGACGATGAACGGCGACCGGATGCAGACCCGATCCCACACCGTCGCGAAATACGAGTTCTCGGTGAAGTACGTAATTTTTGTGAAAGCTTGGGCAAGTTCCGCTGAGTCTGAACGCTTTGCCTGAATTTGATTTGATTTTTTTTTCTCTGTCGCCGCCCCTTCTATCTAATCCTTGTAGCCGGCTTGCAGAATCATCTTGAACAGCTCCAGATCGTTCCGCGAATCGGCTGCACTTGTCTTTGGTGCCTTGCCGTTGGCGACGACCTCGTAAAACTCGAGCATCTCGAGGGTGTACGGGTCGGTGAATGTCTTGCGAAGAGTCCGCTCCTGGTAGTATGGCTCCACACCCTCCTCCTCGACCCGTTCGCGGATCGTCAGGGTCACAGGCAGGCCTTTGACATATGGCATGTCAAAGTTGACGCGGACTGTCTTGTTGGCACTGAAGACCTCGATGTGTGCATCAAAGTTTGGCACCCCACTGAGGCCGCTCTCATAGGTGACAGCGAACGAGTCATAGCGGAAGAGGACGGCGAAGATACCCGGCAGCGTCAACGCAGCACCGGCAACCGACTTGGGCATGCCCAGCAGTTCCCGCATGGCAGACAGACTGTGCGTGCCAAGAGCGCCAAGCACGCGCAACATGCGTTTTGATGCGTCGTTGAGGGGGACGCCAAACTCGGTGGACAGGGCCTGTGTGTGGATGTCCAGCTCGCGTGCTGCACGGTCGTCGCTGTCGGCCGCAGTGACATCGCCCGGCTGGAATGCCCGCGGGAACGTGCCGCTCTGGCTCACACCCAGTGCGTTGGGGCCGATGATGTCGCGCACACGCGCATAGTGCACGCGGTCAAAGCCGCCCACCTCCTTGACGGCGTCCTCAAAGGCTGTGGCATAGCGGCGCATGGTGCCGACAAAAACGCGCGCGCCGGATGCCTGCTTCTCTGCGGCAATCAGGCGGTCAATATCGCGGAAACAGAGCGCGGCCGGCTTCTCGATCAGCACGTGCTTGTTCTGCGCCAATGCAAGCAGGCCATGCTCGACGTGGTAGGCATCTGCATTGGCAATCAGGACGGCGTCGACGTCGGGAGAGGCACACAGCTGCTCGGCAGATGCTGTGGTGGCAGGGCGCTTTCCGTCGGGGCCAAGAACCACGCGATCAGCGCACGTCTCCCGCGCGCCGGCAGCAACGTCGCACAGATATGTGACGCGGAACTTGTCTGCCAGGAAGTTGAGTGTAGGAATGTGGACGACCTGGGCAATCTCGCCGCAGCCTATGACGCCAACACGGACGACCCGTGGTGATGATTGGGAGCTCATTGTGGATGTGATGGGGGACGGTGGGAGAGTTGGTGTGGGGCTTAGGTATCGTATCAAGCTGGATTTGGACCATCAAATTGAAATGATAAGTGTGCAATGGATAATCGTGTATTTCTATTTCTCCCCAATTGCCTTGGGGCACTGTACCCTGCAGCATCAGTCGTCTTGTCGGAGCTTGGAGAGGCCGACATTTGGTCGCTGGCGCCTTCCATCTTCCATTTTCGTTGCTCTTTCCGAGTCGGAAGGCACATCGGACAGTTCTTCGGAACGATCCGAAATGTGGGTCCTTCGGAACCACGATCTTTCTCTGTCCTTCAGGCTTCAATTTTACTGGCCGCTTTCTTCTCAAAGAACGCCGAGTTGCCCAATAAATTGTTGTTTTTGTAGACTTATTCAACGTCATAGCAACAAACGACATTATTAGTCGGCTACTATCCACGGTCACCACCACTGTCACTAAATCGCCCAAACACACTGCCCGGCCCTGAACCGCCCTGGACCGCAAGAACCGCACACTGTCACAAAAGACAGCCTCACAACCGCAGCTGAAAACAACTACGAAATGTCTACAGCACCTCTCGAAGACAGCCGCCCTCTGCGCTGGGGCATCATCGCCACGGGCCTCGTCGCATCGTGGTTCGTCACCGACCTGTGCCTCGATCGCAAGGGTGCAAAGGCCCGTCATGTGATCCAGGCTGTCGGTAGCTCCTCGCTAGAGAAATCACAAAAGTTCGTCGCCACGCACATCACGGCCAACGACAACGTAGGCCGGCACACGGCTGTCAAGACGTACGGCAGCTACGCGGAGGTGTATGCGGACCCCGACGTCGATATTGTCTACATTGCCACGCCGCATGCCATGCACCGCCAAAACTCCCTCGACGCCATCGCTGCTGGCAAGCATGTTCTCTGCGAAAAGGCTTTCACTGTCAATGCCCGTGAAGCCCGCGAGGTGCTTGATGCCGCCAAGGCTAAAGGTGTCTTTGTCATGGAGGGTGTCTGGACACGCTTCTTCCCTCTTGTTCGCACGCTTCAGCGGCTGCTCCATGAAGAGAATGCCATTGGCGATGTGCACCGCGTGTTTTGCGATTTTGCGATGCCCAAGCCCATGGCCCAGCTGAGCCAGACAAACCAGTCCCGCCTCACCAACCGTGCCCTCGGCGCCGGTACCCTTCTCAATATTGGCATCTACAGCTTGATGTGGGGCATGCTGGCCCTGGATCCCGGCGTCGGTGAGACTGCCCAGAAGCCGCAGGTTCTCGCCACTCAGAGCGTCGTCAACGGCGTCGACTGGGCCACGTCGATTCTCTTGACGTACCCCACGACCAAGGAGAATACCCCGGCTCGGCAGGCCATCCTCACGTCGTCCAGCCTTAGCAAAACTCCGGCTGGTTTCTGTCGCATAGAGGGCACGACTGGATATATTGTTGTAGAGGGCTTTGCCGGCTCAGTGCCTGCGTTCTTCACGGTGCACGATACCACGATGCCCGACGCCCAACCCAAGAAGTACGAGTTTGAGCGCCCAGGCAAGGGCTTCTACTGGGAGGCCGATGCCATTGCGCACAGCATTGCCGCCGGCAAGATGGAGAACGAGCTCATGCCGTGGTCGGAGACCCTGCGTGTCATGGATATGATGGACGAGATCCGTCGGCAAGGTGGAGCCACCTTCCCTCAGGATGGATGACGGCCTTGGATGCCCTGTAATTAATATGTACAACTAGTTATGAATAAAGATATGGCGTTAATAATTGTCGGACTTGATTTGTGTGCATTTGTTTTAAATGTAATCCAACATAAGTTTTCTTTTTTTTTTTTCTTAAAAAAAAAAACCAGAAATTGGCCATCGAAAATAAGCTCACAATAATAAAAATTCAATGAAACATCAAGAAACCAGAAACAAATACCACAACCGTGCTACACAATATACAATTTTACAGACCAAGCCAATATACCATGGTCCCAACGACGAAGCGAGCTGAATATGTCGGTTTTTGTCATCCATGACACACTGTCCGATCTTGTGGAGCACATCTTGGCACCTGTCAAAGAGCGTGGGAAAAGAGCCAGGAATTGGAGATATATGGGGAAACGGAGAATGCGGAACAAAACACGAAGAAAGAGAGAAATGGAGAAGATGGAGAAGATTGGGAAGAAATGAGGGGTGAGGCTCCATACCGTACTATTGCCTCTTGATTTTTAGAGTAAAAAAAAGGAAAAGAAAAAAAAAAACATCGCAGCATATGACACGCCTCAGACAATGTGTCGTGGACTAGACCAGACCCAACCTCGGAGGACCCATTCAATTCAGCACCAGAAAAAAAAATTGCTCGGAAGACATCTCGGAACGCTAGCGCTAAACTAGCGCTGTCATGCACCACTGATCACTGTGACACTGCCTGCCGGACTGCGGAGTACAGTGACTCGACCACATGGCTGGCACTGTTGAGGAGTGCTAGTGCGACTTCCCAAATGCGTACCCCCCAGTGGACAGACGTTCCCCAGTGGAGCACCCACACTTGGCGTTCACGTTTGGTGCTCCCCAAGGTGCCCCAAATCCCCAAATCCAAATCCCCGGTTCCCCAGCCAAGCCCCGAGAAGGGAGAACTGAGATTTTTCTCGGACGAGTTGGCACGCTCTTCTCCTTCGTTTCGCTCCTCGATCAACCCCGGAAAGGAGTCACGGGCCTGCCATTGCGTCCCCTGGTTGCATGCATATATGACATGCCTCCTTGCCTCGTTTTTTTTTGCCTTGGCTGATCTCCCGTCCTCTGGCATCAGCGAGCAAATCCTTTCCTTACATACTTTTTCTTATCACTTCCCTTCGTTTTCATTGTCGTTCGCTTTGTCCGCTCATCACACCACACGGCATCATGGCCAACAACGATGTCCTTGACGACAAGGAGGCCCGTGTCGACGCGTCGCAGGTCGTTGTCGTCAACCTGGCAGATGTGAGTCCCGTTACCTCACACATTATCTCAAACAATATTCTCAACATCCACTAACATCACAGGTCATCCCCGTCAACCCTAAGCTGTGGTACCGCACGAAGCACCTGGCCCTGCTGAACCTCCTGCTCGTCGTTCCTCTGCTGTCTGCCGCCACGATTGGCTTTGATGGTGCGCTGATGAACAGTCTGCAGGCGCTCAAGCCGTGGAAGGCCTACTTCAACCACCCCAACTCGTCGATCCTCGGCACCATGAACGCCATCTTCTCCGTCGGAAAGATTCTGGGCATCGGCCCGGCTGCGTGGATGGTCGACCGCTACGGCCGCAAGCGTCCCATCTGGATCGGCCTCGTCTGCCTCGTGGGCGCCACGATTCTCCAGGGCGCGGCTCAGAACACGGCCATGTTCATCGTGTCGCGGCTGCTGCTCGGCATCTTCACGGCCTTTATCGCCCAGGCGTCGCCCATCCTGGTTGCCGAGCTTGCTTTCCCGACCCACCGCGGCAAGGCCACGGCCATGTACCAGACATCGTTCTACATTGGCTCCATCTACGCTTCGTGGTCGACGTACGGCACGTCGCACATGACCACGTCGTGGAGCTGGCGAATCCCGTCGATCCTGCAGGGCACTCTCCCCCTCCTGCAGTTCGCCTTCCTCTACTTTGTGCCCGAGTCGCCGCGTTGGCTGATTGCCCAGGGCCGCCACACCGATGCCCGCGGCCTTTTGATGAAGTGGCACGGTGGTGGCCGCGAGAACGACGAGGAGACGGTTGCCTTCATCGACTACGAGATGCGCCAGATCGACGAGAGCGTCGCGGCCGAGAAGCATGCCCTGAGAACAACGACGTACCTGGACCTGCTACGCAGTGCGGGCAACCGCCGCCGCACGCTCATTGCCGCCATTGTTGGTTTCTTTGCGCAGTGGAACGGCATTGGCGTTGTATCGTACTACCTGACCCTGGTGCTGAACAACGTCGGCATTACGGATGCCACCGACCAGACGCTCATTGCCGGCTGCCTGCAGATCTTCAACTGGGTCGCGGCTGTCCTCGCCGGTGCCCTGATGATTGACCGACTCGGCCGCCGCACGCTGTTCCTCGTGTCTGTTGCCGGCATGTTCTTCTCGTACATTATCTGGACCGTCCTTTCGGGCCTGTTCACGACCGACAGCGTCAAGTACCACCACCTTGCTCCGGGAGTTGTTGCGTTCATCTTCGTCTGCTACTTTTTCTACGACATTGCCTGGGCACCCCTCCTGCTGGCCTACCCCGTCGAGATTTTCCCCTACACTCTGCGGTCGCGTGGTGTTGCTGTGACGTACGGCTCGACCTTTATCGGTCTGATCATCAGCCAGTTCGTCAACCCCATCGCCATGTCCCATCTTGGCTGGAAGTACTACTGCGTGTTCCTGGCCATTCTGTTCTTCCTCTTCTTTGCCATCTACTTCCTCTTCCCCGAGACCCGTGGCCACTCGCTCGAGGAGATTGCCGAGATCTTCGACGGCCCGTCTGGTAACGCGACCGGCGCTGGCCACGGCCCAAAGGTGGAGCTGTCCCAGGTCGAGAAGGCGTAGTGTACGTCGTAGGCATGTGTTGATAGCGTTGGTGGGAGACTAGGACCTCATACTTGTTTTGGTGGATGCCGCTCATTTGACACTTGCAATGTCTGGCTACTTAGAAGACAGTAATAAATTTAAATAAATATATATAATCGTGTGCCATAGTTCGTGCCTGAAAACGTACCAGGTAATATTCATCGATTTGCAAAACTGCTGTTTCATATGTTTGATCTCGTGGCATGCCAAAACGGGACTCGTACTTAGCAAACATTCTGTTTTACATGAGACAATAGTAATTATCATAAATCACGAAGTAGTATGTACTAAAGGGTAATGCAAAATACAGATATTTTTCATTCGAAAATAAATTATAATATATACGTACGTAGTCGCTAAAACTAAGAACAAAATGTACAAAATGCGGCACAGAAAACCAGAACAGAGAACGGCAAGGAGCAACTTGAAAGAAATATCGACAATCCGTTAGGGAGCCGTACGCCCACCCAACCCTCCCCTCACAATACATCGCCTGTCCGGCAGAGGGCCAGGTTCTGTAGGAATGGCCGGTCATTGGCTGCAACAAGGTATGCTGCTGCATTGGCCGACTTGTTGATGTGGCGAATACGAGACGCTGCCGGCACGACAAAGGTGTCCCGGCTGCGCCAGTTCAGGGTCAGCTTCTTGCCACCGGGCTCCTCAATCTCCGTGCTGCCCTCACCCTCGTAGCAGTGGTAGAGGTACGAGCTGGGGTGGTAGAGGACGTCGGTCGCGGCGCCGGCTGCAACGCGCTCGGCCTGCATGCCAACCGTCGTCGAAAGCGGCTTGCCGTTGGGCTGTGTGTAGTGGTAGATGCTGTAGCTCTCGGCCGACGCGTCAAGAATCTTCTGGACGGGAGCCCACGGCATGCGCCACGGCGTCTGGTCGACCGGCGTGCTTGGGTAGCGAGGGTCGGCGTAAATCTCGGCAATGTGCACGCGTGCATAGCGGAAGAGTGGGAGGTTCAGCGCGTCAAGCCAGATGACGGGGCCAGCGCTGTCGTTGCCGTGGTCGTGCCAGTGCCAGGTGGGCGTAACGACAACATCGCCGCGCTGCAGCTGCATCTTCTGCCCTTCGACGGCGGTGAAACCCTCTCCGTCTATGATGAAGCGAGCGGCAAAGGCAATGTGGCGATGGGCAATGGCAGTCTCGCCCGGGTTGACAATCTGTAGGCCGCCGTAGATGGTGTCGGTCGAATGCGGGCTTGTCATGGCCGGGTTGACGAGCATCAGAACGCGACGCTCGGCCTGCTCAGCCGGCACCAGCTTGGCAGCGCGCAGTAGTTGAGGCAGGGCCTGATCATACGACCAGAGATGGGAGACGGCGTTGGGGTTGGGGTGCGGCGGCACCATGGTCTCCATCTGCAGCCACAGCGGCTCCATATGCTGTGCCGGCAGCTCAGCCAGCAGGCCGTCGAGGCCAGGCTGGTTAGATGTGTCGATGTGGTTGTCGAGAGAGCCCATTGTGAGTGATGCAGGAAAGGGAAAGGAGGGTCGAAGCAGGTTGTGTCGAGTACGGTGGGTTGGATTGATTGTCGATAGATTGGGCCTGATACTTTCCTGGATCTGTATTGGACTTTAACAGGACGATGCTGTGATTAGACTATTGACTCTTGACTCTCGACACTTTTTATCTTGTCAGCGATCTCATCGTAGTCTGAACGGGGGCTGAGAATGAGCCTGCAAACGTGAAAAGCAAGTGCCATGAGACGATTGACTCGGCCACCCCGGCCAGGTCGGGACTAGCTGTGTTGTGGTCGAGTGTGTTGGAGAAGTGGATGCTCGGATGGTGATGCTCGGTGGTGATACTCGGAATGGCTTCGGAGGATGACACGAGTCGGAACACGGCAGTTGTCAAACTAGATCTTAGGCCAAGCCAATAAAAGTGTGGAGTATTTTAGACTTCCGAGACCATGATGTTTACAAAGCTAGCCATTCGAAGTATCCTTCCGAGCATTTTCGTTCGGAACGCTCCGAGCGCGAACATCGCCGAAATCAACAAACGCAATTAATTCCGTGATAAGGCGTACGGGAAATAGCATGCCACTTATAACAAGACCATCCCGAGGCTGTTGGACAAGTAGAAGCTGCCGAAGTTTTCGTTCGGTCATCATGCACAGAAGCACATTCAGCCTCGCCATTTTCATTGGACAGTTTAGACATTGCCTGCAAACGACGTCAAGATCACGAAGCATCTTCAACACCTCCTACATTTCAAAATATTCACTGACCTCGTCTTTCTTCTCGTCCTCATACTTCTGCAACTCAGCCTCACCCTCCTTATCTTTCCACACATCTCACACAATGGCTTGGAAGCGTCTTATCCGGTTTGTTGATGACAACGGCGTCGAGCAGTTTGGCGACCCGTGCATCGACTCGGCCGACGAGCTGTACGAGAAGCTTGAGGCCGGTACTTTGGAAGCTGTTGCATACTCGGGCTCGACCGCGCCAACAGGCCCTCTTGTTGCCGGCGAGCGCACCCATGTCAAGGAGCTGCGCGATCTGCTGCGGCCGACGGACGTGCCCATCATCCGCTGCATTGGCCTCAACTACATGAAGCACATCAAGGAGGGCGGCCGCACGCCGCCGCCGTACCCCTCGGTCTTCATCAAGCCGTCGACCACGGTTGCCGGCCACGAGGAGGACGTCCCCATTCCCAAGGTGGCCCAGGACGGCACCATTGACTACGAGGGCGAGCTGGCCGTTGTGATTGGCGACCGCCCCGTCAAGAACCTGGGCGACGACGTCTCTGACGAGGAGGTCCTTTCTTACGTTGCCGGCTACATGGTCTCCAATGACGTTTCTGCCCGTGCTTGGCAGCGTGACCCCAAGAAGGCCGGCGGTGTCCCGCAGTGGTGTTTCTCCAAGGGCTTCGACAAGTACGCGCCGCTGGGCCCCATTCTGGTGTCTGGCGCGGCCCTCAAGCCGGTTGAGGGTGTGTCTGCCACTGCCGTTGCTGCCGCATCGCAGCTCACCCTGCAGACCTTTGTCAACGGCGAGGAGCGCCAGAACACGCTTACGAGCGACCTGCTATTTGGCGTGATCCCCATCCTGCGTTTCTGCAGCCAGGGCACGACGCTTCTGCCTGGCACTGTCATCCTCACCGGCACTCCGTCGGGCGTTGCTATGGGCATGAACCCGCCTCGCTACCTAGAGAACGGCGACGTCGTTGAGGTGCGCATCAGCGAGCTCGGTCGTGTCCGCAACAAGATGGTGTTTGAGTAGGAGTGCGCGGGAAGGGTTCGTGTACTGTTATGCGTTATTATGATACAATATAGAACAAATAGAATTCTACAACTTTCAGGACAAACTGATAGGCAATGTGGTTTGACCAATGGCTTGGAATACATTGTCTTTCTAAGACGCAATTTTTCTAAGATTCATTTTTGTATCAAGGAGGACCTGCCCTCACGGTTGGTTGAGCACCTCCCAGGCATGCATGTTGAGATCTGAAAAGTCCTGCGCGTCAAACGGCAGGCCAGCAAAGTCAAATTCGGAAAAAGGCATATGATGGTCACGCTGGATATGACCATTCTGACCATTCTGGTGCAACAGATCTGGGTGCACGTTGGTATATATGCCGTGACTCGGGACGTCTTGCTGCTGGTACTGATATGGGTTTTGATCATTTGGATCACTGTGGGTTACTACCCGTGACTGTTGCGCGTGCTGTGCGTGCTGTGCGGGCTGTATCTGCTGTGCCTGGGACATGGTGTGTTGAGGTTGATGTCCCTCTGCCGGCGGGACTTGTCTTTGACCGCCAAGAATCTCAAGGGCAGCAACACACCGGTGCGCTGCCAGCCCGAATCGTTTGTGATTGTCCAGCAGGCGCATGGCCTGGTCCCACGACCGTTGGGTGTCGGCTGCGGGGAACAGGTCCGGACGCAGTTTGGCGAGGACCAATATGCTGGCCGCCGAATACAAGTAGTAGACACGGTACCACCAGGCTGGAAGTAAGCCAATATCGTCGCGCGACACCGGGTTGACTCCAGGCCCAAAGCGTTCGAGGACGTTGATGGTGGCTTTGGCCGTGTCGACGCATATGGCGGCAATATCCTGTTTGATGCGGGTGCGGAGGCTGCCGACGCCAAATGCAGATGCTGGGGCGGACGACGTCGACGAGGCGTCGTTGGGTGCTGTTGAGGATGCCACCGAGGATGCTGCATTGGCGATCGTATCATCGAGGCAGAAACGCGCTGCTACGGGACGAAGAAGCAGTATGCGTGCCTGTAGAAATCTGTGACATGTCAGCTGTTGTAATGGATAATATCCATTGTACAAATTGATCATACTACAAACGAACATCAACCGGCGTGACAAACTTACCTCACATGAAGAATGGCTGCTTGGCGGGGCTTGCAGTCTGCCCGGCTCTGCTCCCGGATCTCGGCTTCGTCTAGCTTCTCCAGCCTGTCAAAGCGAAGGTAATCGGGCAGTCCTCGCTCCCACTCGAGCAGATCTTCGTCAAGCTTCAGAAGCATAGCTAGAGTGTCCTTCTCGGCACTGCTTCTATTGGTGGCGCTGTTGTTCATGGCCGCTGCTGGCGAGTAGAATGCCGACACAACCTGGTTCATAATCTCGTAGAGTCGGACGCTCTTGATAAAGAAGGACAGACTCGGTCCATCGTATTCGGGGCCCACCTGGGTCGAACACAATGGCAGCGGCACGGCTGCACATAGCTCGCTCGAGATCATGACTGGCCGGCCATGCGTCACTGAGACCATTCGGTCGAGCAGCACACATCCGTGCCACAGCCGCCGACGCAGCTCGCGTTCGGCGACGGACAGGGCGTCTGTATTGGGGCCGCCGTCGTCGCGCAAGTGAAGACCAAGACTCTGGGCAGTCCGGATCGTCGAGCCCACCACCATCCACGTCTGGTGTGGGCTGTTGGTGCTTTGGAGATACTGGCTGGCCAGCAGTAGAAACTGGACTGTGGCTAGTGAGCCGGCCGTTTCCCACAAGCTGCTCTGGAGTAGCTTTTGTGCCCGGGAGAAGTAGAAGCGACAACGACGCTCACGTTGGCGGAGGATGCGCTGCTGCTGTTGGTACTGCTGCTTCTGCAGACGCTTATCTGCCTGGGACGACTGTGTTTGCGTTGCCACTGGCGATGGCCAGCCTTCAGAGAGCTGTGTTGACAGGGCAAAGATGATATTCAATGTCGATATGAAGACGCGGTCGTCGGCGTGGGAAATACCGTCCTGTTCACTGTCCTCGTTGTTGAACCGGTCATACAACGCCTCGTATGCCGGCGTCCACGTCTTCCTCTCCAAGAACGGATACAGAGGATCCACATAGCGCCAGTAAAGGTCGACCAGTCTGTCTGCTTCACGACGGCGTGGCAGCATCTCCAGCATGTCACCGTCGCCATCCTCGCTGGCATCGTCCTCGTAGTCGTCATCGATGCCAGTACCGCTGTCGACACTTGCACTTTGCCTTACCTGCCTATTTTGTGCCAACCGTTGCGGCAGGGACAGTGTCGTCGAGTTTGGACCGCCCAAGCCGGCTGAACTGGGCGATGCAGAGGCTGCACCCATGCGTGCTTCAATTGCGTCCTTGATCTGCCGTGTGAAGGAGCCCGCGCTGCTGCTGCCAAAGTACTGCAGCGTTTGCGTTCCTTCCTCGCCGACCACTGTCATCGAGTCGGCAACGATAGCACCGGCCCCTGATGTGTTGCTGCCGCCAGTTGCAGGGCCAGTGGCCGGCCCCGAGCTAGGTGATCGCACGCTTTGGCCTCTTTGCGCCAGGTGTCCGTGTCCGTGTCCATATTGTTCGTGGCGTTGAAGCTCGTGTTGACTGCTCTGGGGCAGATACGATGACGTCGTATGTGCATGCGCGTGTGTCGGCGTCGGCGTAGGAAAAGGCCGTCCAAGGTGGGGCTGTGTTTGGAGATGATGAGTTTGTTGATGACTTGTTTGTTGCTGGTAGCGTGGCGTCTGCTCCCCCTGTGATCGGAGAATCAGCGAGTCATTGGACTCGGAGAACCCGGGTGTGGTCGACGAAGTCGCGGCCGAGACTGCTGACACCGATGCGGACGTCCTCGGAGTCGGTCGGTTCGGCGTGGCGGCAGATAATGTCGACGCGTTGGACGAACCCGGGTCACTGTAAACACAGCGATCGCCTAGTGCCAGACGCCTCAGGCAGTTGCTACATGTGGGCCGGCCGCCGTCGCACTTGACCTTGCGAGCGCGGCACATGTCGCACGCGATGCCGATTTTGTGGCGCTTCGGGCGCGGCTCGTCGGACATTGTGGTGCTGTGATATCTCGGTGGATGTTTTCAGTGTGGGGGCTTCGCTCCGGCAGAGGCTTCGGTGACGATGTATCTCGGAGCTCCCGGTGGATTCCTTCCTCGGCGAGTTCCTGCCTTTCTTTCCTCATATTCTCTCCTTGTCGGCTGTCCAGTCAGATACCGTTGAAATCAGCATAACCTGGGGAACCCGCAGCTCGGAATGAAATCTGGGGATGTTGCAGATGAAATACAATGGCAACAGGACGAAAATTCACGCTAAATTGAAAATTGCACTTATTTCCCCTGGCTTCTACCGAGGTCATTCCGAGGCCCTTCCGAGCTCCTTCGAGCTAGTTGTTTGTCCCCACTTGCATTCACCGTAGCCTGCCGAGCAACCCTTGACCACTAACGCCTCTGTAAAATATCCCTCCTAGCGCCCTTAGTCCCTAATGTCTCGCTTCTTGCCACTGAGAGGCACCTGCAACTGGGGTTGCCCACGTGGGCCTGTATTTGACAAAGATCTCGGCAGCGGGCTGAAGGTTTGTCCTGGGTGTTGTTAGAATGGTAAATGGGATTCTGGTAAGCTTACTGTGGCATGTCTTGAACTCACCAGTTCTCCAGCAGCGTTGCTCTGACCATGAAGAACTTGCCCTTGAGGGCTCCAGGTACTGTCCAAAGCGTTGAGCCACAGCCGCTACAGAAGATCTTTTCTTTGGATACGCCGCTGGACGTGTCTTTGAGAACGCAGCGTGCAATGGAGTCGTGCCCGGTAACGATCGTGATGTCGCTTTCGGCCATTTTGGCAATCTGTAGGCTGTCAGTAAAAGGTCAGAGGTGGAGGGTCCGGCAAAACCTCGGAACTTAGACTCACCACCTGGCCCGGCCCACCAGCGCCTTTGCTACAGTGGACACAATAGCACGCTAGGACCGCAAACGGCTCCGAGGCCGCTGTAAACGAGACGCTGCCGCAGAGGCAGCTTCCAATGTAAGCTGGTGACGCCATGGTGCTGGGTGGGAAGAAAATAAAAAAAGAATAAAGTTTTGAATAAATCATGTACAGACCATAAAAGTAGCAACGAAACCAAGCGACAGTGTGAACCTGTTTGTCCCTCAAGAAAAGGCAGCATATTAATATCGTCTCTTCCCCGGACAGCACCTTCCCTCTCCGAACCCCACATTCCGCCTCCGAGCCAGTAGCACCTTCTGTCAACAGACAACAACTGCACCGCACTTGCCTACTTTGAGTTGAGCCTGGACGACGTCTCTTCACCATACCACACAGCATTACACAACATCACACACAGCATAACATACGTCCCATCGACACAACGATGGCCGACATTGACGTCGATGCTGTGTTGCAGACACTCACACTCGAGGAGAAGGTTAGTGCTCCTCCATCGCGGACGTCTAATTCAAAGCACACCAGTGGTACTGTCCTCTTCAGCTGCGATTCTAACATCTAACAGGTCTCTCTCCTTGCTGGAGCTTCTTTCTGGGGCACTGCTGCCATCCCCGGCAAGAATGTCCCCTCTGTCACACTGACGGATGGCCCGAACGGCACACGCGGCGTGCGTCTCGACGGCAGCACACGTGCCGCCTGTTTTCCAGCCGCCGTCAGTCTTGCTGCCACATTCGACGGCGACATTGCCGAGAATGTCGGCGTCGCGCTCGGTGAAGAGGCCACGACAAAGGGCGCCCGCAGCCTGCTCGCACCCACGGTGTGCATCCAGCGGCACCCGCTCGGCGGCCGCAATTTTGAGACGTACAGCGAGGATCCGTTTCTGAGCGGCACTTTGGCCCGCCGCATGATTGCGGGAATTCAAACGACAGGCACTGTTGCCGCCACGATCAAACACTTCGTCGCCAACGAGCAAGAGGCATGCCGCACGACCTGCGACTCGCGCATTAGTGAACGTGCGTTGCGCGAGATTTATCTGCGGCCGTTTGAGCTGGCCATCAAGTCGCAGTCGCCGCCGTATGCCGTCATGACGTCGTACAACCACCTAAACGGCACGCACGCCGACGGCAACAAGCGTTTGCTGGACGAGATCCTGCGCGGGGAGTGGGGCTGGGACGGCCTCGTTGTCAGCGACTGGGGAGGCACGAACTCGGTGGCCGAGGCATTGGATGCCGGCCTGGATCTCGAGATGCCTGGTCCGCCACGGAAGCGGACCTGGGACGCCGTCCAGGCTGCGCTCAAGGCCGGCGAGCTATCAGAGGAGACGATCGACAAGCGGGCACGGAGTGTGCTGGCGTTCATCAAGCGCGTGGGTGCCTGGGACACGGCTGGTGCTGATTCCACAACTTCAACCGTCGAGCGCGCTGTTGACCGTCCAGAGCATCGTCGCTTGATCCGTGACGCTGGCTCGCGTGGCATTGTCCTCCTCAAGAACGAGAACAGTGTCCTTCCCCTCAACCTCGCATCTCAGACAAAGAAGCCGACGGTCGCTCTCATCGGCCTCGCGAAGGATGCTCTTGCTCATGGCGGTGGAAGTGCCAGTGTTCGTCCGCATTACAAGATCAGTCCGTGGGAGGCCATGAACGAGGCTCTCGGCGGGACGTGCAATCTCGTCTATGCCAAAGGCGTGCGTCGTCTGCGTCTGCAGCCTCCCATCAAGACGCACGAGCCGCCCGTTGATGGCGCCGACGACCGTGACGACGATCCCAACCCTGACACGAAGCCGGCGGGCAAAGTCTTTGGTCTCGACGGAAAGGCGGGCTTCACGATCCGCTTCTACCCGGCCATGGCGGACGGCCAGATGATCGACGGTGCCGAGCCCTCCGTCGTCCACGGCCACCCCACGTCGTCATACTCGCCGCTCGGCACCCAGACATCGCTCAACAAGGTCGTTGAGATCGTTGGCGACTTCACGCCCGCCGAGACCGGCAATCACTGTCTCTCCTGCTCTGGTATTGGCCCCACGCAGGTCTTTATCGACGACAAGCTCGTGTTTGACCAGACAACCAATGCTCCCGACCCCATGGGCGCACTCTTTGCTGCCAACACCGAGCCCGAGTTCCGCCACGCTTTCGATGAGGGCCAGACGTACCGCCTGTGCATCCGCACCTTCCCGCCCACTGGCCTCGCCCGCTTGAATTTGTCGATTCTCGAAGGCCGTTCCGGTGCCCGTCTCGGCTTTTCGCTGACGTCGGACCGCGACTCGGATGCTCTCCTCCTGCAGGAAGCGGCTGAAGTGGCTGCGGCCGCCGACGTTGCCATTGTTTTTACCGGCCACGATCCCCAATGGGAGACGGAGGGCCGTGACCAGGACTCGTTCCATCTGCCCCTGACGCAGGACGAGCTCGTCGCCACCGTTGCCAAGGCCGCCCCTGCCGGCATGACCATCGTCGTCAACGCCACTGGCACGCCGGTCGCCATGCCCTGGCTGAACAGTGTCGGGGCAGTTCTCCAGTCTTGGTTCTTGGGCCAGGAATGCGGCCGCTCCGTCGTGGACGTTCTCACGGGTGCTGTCAGCCCCGAGGGCCACCTTCCCGTTAGCTTCCCTGCCCGTCTCGAGGACACGCCTGCCTTCTGCAATTTTGGCGCCGAGATCACGGACCCCAAACCTGTCGTCAACTATGACGAGAGCATCTTTGTGGGCTACCGCTATTTCGACCGCCAGCCCGCGTCCGTCCTCAACTTCCCCTTTGGCCACGGCCTGTCGTACACCACCTTTGACGTTGGTGTACCGACCGTCTCCTTCCAGGATGGCCAGGATGCAGCCTTCTCCGTCAATATCCCTGTCACAAACTCTGGTGCCGTGAAGGGCGGTGTCGCCCTCCAGCTGTACATTGGCCGTCCTTCTCCCGATGTGAGCCCTGTCTCGCTTCCTGCTGCACCAGATGCCAATCCTGTCAAAACGCTGGCCGCCTACAAAAAGGTCCGTCTGGACTCTAAGGGGTCTGACACTGTCAGCATTGCTATCAACGTGCGCGACTTTGCCTACTTTGACGTGGCTGCCGACCAGTGGGTAGCCGAGGCTGGTCCATACCGTCTGTATGTCGGTGTGTCAGCCACAGATATCCGCCAGGCTGTCGATGTGTCTCTTGATAACAAGTATGTCTTTGGAAAATAGGTAAATAGACTGAGGCTGGTCACACGGCCGTATCTCAAAAAAAAAAAAACGAATTATAGCAAATCAATATATAAATGGGTCAAAATGTACATATGTAACGAAACATTTAAAGAATTACAACCTTTTAGACGTAAGATCTTCCGTCCACAGACTGTTCTCATTTGCTCCTGCTGAGTGGCTCCATTCAAGGTGCACATCAAATTAAATGAATCGCTGTAAATTGTATTCTTCTAAAGTCTTGAATTCGGTGTAATCAGGACGGCGAGGATTTACTTAATGCCTCACACAACAGTATATAAATTATGTGCCGTCATTCTGTTGTAAAGTAGCCATATTTATTGATACAACCTTACTTTGCAATATGATTTCATGCAAACCCAACACTGGATTACAGCTTCTGCTGAGTCTCGGCACCCCCTGTCTTGTCGTTGACAATCTCCTCGGTGACAGTCTTTGACTCGGGAAGACCAGCAGCACCGGCGTTCTTGTGTTGGGCAACACGCTCCAGGGCCTCCATCTCGGCACTGCCAGGCTGTCTCTTGCCGAGATCGACATTCTTGACGAGGAACATGATAAAGATCATTGGGGCCAGGCCGGCCGTGGAAGCAATAGCAATGTACCGCATGGTATCACGGTACGCGTGGTCAATGGCCAGACGCATGGGCGAGCCTACAGCGTACTTCTGGGCCACGACGATGGACTTGAAGATGGCCTGGGCCTGGGCCTTGCCGTTCTCGGGGAGGTACTCAGTAAGACGGCCAGGCAGAACGCCGTTCCAGATCGCACCGCCGACACTGGTGCCAATGGACGCTCCAAAATTCATAGCAGCAAAGAAGACACCCGTCACAACGGCAACATCCTCCTTGGACACGACGGCCTGGATGCTGACCTGGACGGCCGTCTGGTAGAAACCACGGCCGATGCCGACAAGAACCTTGGCCGTGACGACAGACGCCTCGTTGGCGACGTGGGCGCCGGGCATGCTGACAAAGTAGATCTGCAGGCCCTGGCCGAGGATCATTAGGGGAACCCCGATAAAGATGAACGGCTTGGAACGGCCGGTGTACTTCATCAGGAGACCGACGACGAGCGACGCCACCTGGAAGGAGACACGCAGGGAGTTGTCAATACGCGAGGCGTGGCCGGCCGAGTAGTGGCCGGCAACCTGCAGGAAGCTGGGGAACAACAGCGAAAAGCACGAATAGTGGAAGAAGTCCAGCATCGACAGCACGCAGGCGGCAACGACGGTCTTGTGGCGGATCATGCGGAACGGCACAAACGGCTTGTGAGCGACAAAGGCGTCCCAGAGGACAAAGAGGCCGATAATGACGATGCCGACAACAAACATGGCAATGAACGAAGCCTGGTGCCACTTCTGGCTCGCACTGGTGCCGGTCAAAGTCAGGGGGACCAGGGCAAGGGCCAGACCAAGCACAAGCAGAATGCAACCGACGATATCCAGGTCAAACCAGACAAGCTCAAAGAGACGCTTCCACAGCGGCTCCGTCTTCGGCAGCGATCCCCAGGCGCGGGGGTTGTGGTAGCCGTTCTTCTTGGCCTTGCGCTGCAGCCAGAAGACGCTGATAATCAGCGGCGCGGCACAGAACGGCATGGCAATCGCCCACATGCCATAACCCCAGCGCCATGTCGAGTGCTTCAGGACGCTGTCGGCGACAATCGTGCCCAAGTAGAGCGTGGGGATGGCGCCAATGGCCTCGGGCAGCGACGACCACAGGCCGCGGTTGAGCAGGTTGGTCGTGTCGGCCACAAAGACCTGCTGCATGATCGTGAAGCCCGTGTCGCCGATCGAGTCGAAGATGCCACTGGCAATGTAGGTCGCAATGTTGCCGCTCGCAGCGTACAGGACCATCGACAGAGTCAAAAACGCGACGGCGATCACAAAGGCCTCGGCGCGGCCAAAAACGTTGGACAGCTGGGCCAGGATCGGGAAGGTGGCCATGTTCATGATCGTGTAGACGACATTGGCGGTGGTCAGCTCCGAGTGGCCCTTGAAGTCACTCGTGGCGTAGGCCGTGTAGACCTTGGTCGAGTACTTGATAAACGACAGGATAAACGTGGCGGCAAAGAGACTGTTCTGTCAGTGGGCAGCACGATGCGGTTTGCATGAATACTGGTAAGTTGCTCACCCAACAAAGGCCGTGATCAGGGCTCGACGCGACCATGATCGGCGCAGAATCTCGGCGTTCGTCTCTTCCAGCGTCGGCGTGTGAGCTCGCTCCTCGTCAGAGTCCACGACGGCAGCGTTGACGCCGGTCTTGGAGGAACCTTCGCAAGTGGCCATTGTGTCGGGTTTGGCGATGCAACAATCGCGAACGAATAATACGATGCGGTAAAGTGGGTGGTTATCTGATCTAGCTTATCTGATGGAAACAGGGCAGAAGTACATCGCAACGTGGCAGCCGATCACCACTTATACGAGGGATCTCTGCCGATCTTTCGGCTGTGTCGTTTGTTTGTGCACGTCCCATTTTAATTATCCATAGTACCCACGGTAGACACATGTTATTCGGCCTTCTCGCTTTATTCTTTATTCCCTGTCACCCAAGAATAAGATACACGTACCTCCGATGTCGCGAGACGAGCCAAGAGATTGCAGTGAAAAATCAGACGGTCACCACGTAAGTCGATAAAAGTGGAAAACGACAATTCGACGTGCACGAGCGCGACATAAACGAGAGTTACTGCAAAGTACGACGTACGTAAAAACAAAACAGCAGGCCCCCCAAAAGTATCAACCCTGACAGAAACGAGTCAGGGAAGCCCCCGGCCTTGCAGACCCTGCTATCGTCGGAGTTCATACAAGGCTCTCATAGGCCTTCTCGCATGGTTCAGGCGATGATTTCTGCCTTTAGGTGCTTTTGATTTTGCGGATGCACACCACTACCCATAACCATGCAAACAAGGTTAACTTGTTGCGCTAGATTATCTTGGAGGAATCGGGTGGCGTGGAAAAAGAGGCCAGTCGGGCAAGAGACTGCCGGCCCTGTCGGCGCACTAGCAGTGCCTAAGGGCGCCATAATAACGCCATGAGGACGCCAGAAAAACGCCAAACGAACTCCATAGCAGCCCGTGAAAACCCATCAGTCCCCATCTAATCTAATCTAATCCGATGTTGGCAATGTTATCCGACGACCGCCAAGTGTTGTGAACTCCTGGGGATTTCTTACCCCACTACAGTGGGTACAGGGCGGACTCTTTCCGAGGCACGAAAGGTAAAGATAAATATGAAGACAGGGTTGTGGCTCGACGATGGGGGAGATCAATAAGAAGGGGGAAACAACAGACAGAGGCAGAAAACGAGAGAGAGAGAGAAAAAGAGAGGACGACAGAAAATAATCGACATTCTCCCTCAACATGTCCACAGTCCCCGTCACAATACCCAACACTGCTCAGCGCATAATCGATACGCCATGCGGAGAGCTCCAGATCATGGTCTCGTGGCCGTTGGGCTGGACAGACGATGGGCAGCCCCCGAACGGCGAAAAGTTATCAGATGTTCCAGTTATGTAAGACTTTTCATTCCTCCCACGCGTTGGTTGAATTTTTCACGCATTTGCCGATGTTTTCCATTATTTCCCTCGTCCTTTCTCTCGCTTACCACATTGTCTTCTACGTCTTGGCAGTGGGTCGCCAAGCATCGCTTGCATAAGCTCACACAACTGACGCGTGTTCACTGGCTTCTTTTTTTGTTTCTTTTGTTTTCTTTCCCTTTTTGTGCGGCACCTCTGTTCCTTTACTCACCTCTTGTTTTCGTAGTTTTGTGCTTGATGGCAATGCTTATTTCGCAACTGCTACCGATATCGTCCGACGCCACCAGTTTGTGTCTCGGAAGAAGGCTATTGCCGTCGGCATTGCCTATCCTATATCCGACGCTGTCTTTTCCATGGGCCGACGCGCCTTTGACATGACACCGCCGAGCAAGAAAGGGCTCCCCACGTGGAAACCGCGGCCAGGGCAAAAAGGACAAGCTCCTGGTGGCGCTGGTGGCGGTCCCACGATCAAATACGGCGGCGCGGCTGCATTCCAGGAAGCGATTGTGAACAATGTGATTCCAACGGTCGCAGACATGTTGCCAGCCATTCGTCTCGAAGAGATGCAAACGGTCCTCTTTGGCCATTCCTTTGGTGGCCTGTTCACGCTTTTCTCGCTTTTCACTGATCCGGCAGTGTTTGACACGTACATTGCTGCCAGTCCGTCGATCTGGTTCAACGACTGTTCGATCAAGGAGCAGGAGGATGACTTCTTGGCTCGGAGTGCATCGTCAGACACCAAGACCAAGCTGTACATCACGACTGGGACGGCCGAGGAGGATCTGCTCCAGAAGCCTGGCGAAGCGGATGACTGGTTCGCAAAGAGACGCGCGGATGTCAAGGCCAAGCGGATGAACCAGAATGCCATCGAACTTGCCCGGCGCCTACGAGACAGTGACAAGTTAGACGACGTGTGGTTGCAGATATTTGACTTGGAAGACCACGGCAGCTCGGCTGTGTGCGGGCTCCAACGAGGCATCAACAAGGTGCTCGGTGAGTGGTGGATAGGCAGGTAACAGGTCGATGGCGAGGAAACTTGCCCTGGGTAGCAGTAGCAGATAGTGATCGTGTGGAGGTACAATATCGATTTACCGTCCCCGTATTTCTTTCTGTCTCTTGTTCCAGGAAATGAGATGGAGATTTTGGAACATAATAGCATGTGTAAACTTTTTTGAGACTTTATAAATAATTTGTCCCGTTATCCGGTGTCCTCCTGGGATCGTATCATTTTCTTTCGGTTAATTTTGTATTATTATTATTATTCCATATTATAACTAATTTAATTTGACTACCATCAAACGTTGCTAGCATTACGTTACACGTTTTGGAAGACCCTCGTGCACTTTTAAGTAATGTTGCCGGGTATGAAAACAGTTCTACGGAAAATATTATGTTTATTGGCACAAATAATGTGAAAATGAATTGTTCTTTAAAGATGAATAAAATCAGTCGTCTCGAATTTCCGGCCGGTCTGGGATCGTAATTTCTCTATGGTCATCTGGGTTACATAAATACGATAATTGACAATACCCCGCACAGTTTTGCTCCTCCAACAGTGGCTGACGCATAATGGCATTTACGTGAATAGTCCTCTAGATGCAATCTAAAAGGTGATAGGAAGCTCCGAGATCCCAACATCCGCCGTGGGCTTCGAGTACTTGACTTCATCTAAGGGAATTGCCAATTTCAAGCTGGGTAGCTTTTTGAAAATTGTCTCTATAGAATAGTCAGTAAGTTTGAAATAATATGATGAGGTCAATCAACTTACCGAAGACGATCTCCAGCTCCGCACGTGCTAGCCATTCAGCAACACACCGATGAGGGCCAAACCCGAAGCCAAGGGCTTGCTCGGATCCACGCTTGCGGTGCAAATCGAACTTATCAGGGTCTGGGAAGACGTCTTCATCCCGGTTTCCAGATTGAGTGGCGGCGATTATGCCCTCTCCGGCTTTGATAAGCTTCGCAACAATTAGCGGAGATGTTCTCAACCCGATATTTTTGAGAAGACCACGCACCTTTCCTCCAAGCATGATATCCACCTTGGCAACGCGCCGAGTCGCCATGGCAGACGCTGTATGGTATCTGCAAAGTTCTTCAACAAAGGCAGGGACGAGGGCCGGATTTGACTTGAGGTCGTGAAGTTGGGACGGATTTTGGAAAAGAGTCACAATTCCCTAAACCAGTTAGTGAAGAAAGGTATACCGGAGGCTCAATCTGCTGTAACTCACGAGATTGATCATGTTGACCATTGTGGCATTTCCAGCAACCAGCATCAAAAAGGCTATTTGTGTTGCGTCGGCCTTTTCGATGTGGCCAAGTTTGACCTACGACACATATTAGCCTAGATCTTTCTCTTTCAATACAATCAAATAAATGTGTCATTACCTGCTCTACAACGAGCTTGCTGATCAAGTCGTCCTTCGGGTCAACAAATCTTTCTTCGACGAGATTGTCAATGTATTTTAAAAGGTCCCTGGAATAGAATCAGTATTTGAATCTAATGCTCGAAAAAGAAAATACTAACGCGCTGGCATTCGATGCTTGTGTGGCGGTCGCACTTCCGTTGCTTCGGATGGCTGCTTGTTGGGTCAAGTACGGAAGGTCGTCAAGGGGCACGCCGAGAATTCCATAGATTGTCTGTTGGCCGATGCCGTATTCCATTAGTGCCAGTGTCATATAGAGAGCACCTATTTTGCCCAACTCACGTATGAAGCAACCGGAAGCGCAAACTTCTCAACAATATCAACAGGCTTATCGCCACCCTCCTTGATCATTGCGTCAAGAAGTGAATCGACTGTCTGCTGAATGCTAGGGCGTAACTTTTCAATGCTCTCCTGAGTAAAATGTGACGCAACCATATTCCTGAATAATGCGTTAGCAAGACACATTTATCCGCTATAAATATCTTCTTTTCTTACCTCTGATGCATGTGATCTGGTTTGTCCATGTCAACAAAAGTCGGCTTGTTTTTTGCCGCTTCCTTGCCGCCAGGGTTGAGCTCGGGGAATCCAGGTCTCTGTCTCTGTTTGGACAGCCGCTCGTCCGTCAAGACACTGCAAATATCCTTGTGCTTCACAACCAGCCAAGGATGGCTCCCGTCCCAGAGTTCAACTTTCGAGACAGGATCATTGGCACGAAGGTGTGCATACTCGACAGGTGGCTCGGCTGCGACAGGGCGAGAAAAGGGGAACTTAGGTATACCTAGAAGATTTCTGGTAAGACTCGTGAAGTAAGAAAGAAATGGGATAGACATACTGGTCGTTATCTTCCGCGTTGACAGCTTTGAGATACCAAGAAAAGAAGTCTTGGTGAAATATACGAGGTCAAGCCGAGGGCGGAACGCAGCCATGTTTTTGAAGGTTGGTTCTGGTTTTAGGGGTATTTGTAGTTTTCTATCTGTTCGGCGTGACAAGTTTTCTTATTCTTGGAAAGACCTCTTAGTGCAAAATCCAAAAGTGAAGTATTGAAGATTGAATTGAACCTCACATACTTATATGTTTACACACAATGCAAAGCTTATAATTTATTTTCATTATCTTATTTTCACTTGCTTCCCATTCGCTCATTTGCCTGTCGCATTGGATTGTTTTCCGTTCCCTTTCCTCCCTCCGGGGTTGGAACAGCTGTCTAGCTAACCGGTATACGTCGTCAGTGGCTTCTAGAACGGCCTTAAACTTATCAAATGCCGACTGTCACCTCCAGATATTTCCTTTGCGCGGAAAAGCAAGGCACTGGATGGATTGTACGTGCACGTTATAGAACCGCGGAGATGTGGTTTAGTGTGACAATCGTATGAGATCGGGCCGCGGAGAAGTGCTTAATTTTTATCTAAGGCGGGGCGTTGCATTCTTACGTCACGAGCTGCACCTTTCTACTCAGCATTTCCCCGATTATGCCGGGGCTAGAACGATTGCCTAAATCATGGCATGACATGCAATCATGATTCCACGTTTTTATTTGTCGTTTTTGTGTCAATAACCCGGTGGTGCAGGTACCATACAGATTTTGTTATTTTCTCTTCTCCATCTCTCCACGCCAATACCGGAGCCTAGTCGCGTAATGTGGGTTGTGTCATTTGGCAAGCATGACAATTCAGAATGCTGATTGGCTTGCATTTTTTGTGGGCGAAAATCAGGACATAAATTATCAGATCATGAATTTGGTTGCTCTCAAGACGTATGTTTTATTATCGTAGACTCTTTTCACTTCGGATATTAAGAATCACTTCGCCAAGTCTGGTGGGAAATGGTGTCCTCATATTAACAAGTAACGACTACGGAGTACACTAATCCCTCTTTACGCCACGCTTAAATACTGTCCTCAGTCCGCATTAGCTCACGAGAGCGGAAGCAAATCCAAGACTGGCATTAAACCGCCAACCAGACGTATAGCCGTGACGAACAGCGTGGGCATCATATCCTTCCAACACAGCAACGTCCGCCGTAACTCGTTGAGCAATCAGAGCCGTCGTAGAGATTCCTACACTCTTTCCAATCTATGGGTAAAGTGCGGGAAGAAACCCGTGTTTGTTGTTGTCTTTCTCACTGCATGGTCTAGGATTATGCACTTTAATTCAACTAAGTCGGATTTGTTTATAACCTTTATTTTACTTTCTTGCGCATACATCTCCCGGAAAAAAAAAAAAAAAGGCATAAAAAGTAGTAAAATAGACCTCTTCAGAATAAACTGTGATAAATAGACAAAAGATTTAGATTTGAAAATCCACGTAAACGTTATCCGTTGACGGAGTATATTTTTGTAAAGGGCATATGTCACGCGTTGCCTACATCGGCCGTTATTTGGCGGGCGGACCAGCAATAGGCCGATGTCCGATGTCTGGGCGCCAGCTGGGTTAGGTGTTAAGCGATAACGTCAACAGCTCATGCGGGGAAGTAAGCATATTTATGTGCATTCTCCAACAACCTAAGCTAAGCACCAACATCACACCAACATCACACCAACAAACAGAACAAGACAACCTCAATTTTAACTCCAGCTTCAACATGGCTGGCCTTGCTTCCTTTTCAGACAATCCGTTTCAGACGAGATCGGACCTCGTGCGTGCAGCCGAAGCCCTCCTGCTTCCAGTGCAAAAGTACACATCCCCTGGCGGTGCTCGCATTCGGTTCCGCCCAGCGACGGCAGCGCATTTCGACGATGTGGCAGCACAGCTCGAGGGGTATGCACGTCCGTTCTGGGCCCTGGCTGGCCTGACAAAAGCTGGGTCTGGTAACCAGATCGACGTGCCAAACTGGCTAAAGGGCCTTGAATCAGGCACGGACCCATCTCATCCAGAATACTGGGGCAATGTCGGAGCGTACGACCAGCGCATGGTCGAGATGGAGTCGATTGCGTTTCTGCTGCTGATGGCCCCCGACGCGGTGCTGTCCGTCTTGAGTCTGGAAGCACAGACGAACCTGGCCAGCTGGCTGCGGCAGATCAACGACCACGACATCCCGCAGAACAACTGGCTCTGGTTCCGCGTGTTTGTGAACCTGGCCCTGGTGCGGGCCCTGGGTGTTCCACGAGAGCAGGTCCAGTCAGTTCTGGACGATGCATTCGAGCGGCTGGACTCGTACAAAGTGGATGGCCCAGACGCAGCGGGCTGGTCGACGGACGGCGCCTGGACTGAATTTACGAAACAGGCGGACTACTACTCGGGCAGTTTTGCCATCCAGTTTGCCCAGCTCCTGTTCGTGTCCATTGCCGACGAGAACATCGAAGAGGAAGCAAAGAGGGCAGCAGTCTACCGAGAGGAAGCCAAGTTGTTTTCGGCCCAATACTGGCGATATTTTGACCCCGATGGTGAGCATTTACACTCCGAGTGTCCCATCTCATCGCGGCCTCTAACCAAAACAAAAAAGGTGCCGCCATCCCGTTTGGTCGCAGTTTGACGTACCGCTTTGCCATGTCGGCGTTCTGGGCTGCTGCCGCCGTAGCGGGCGTGGAGCTAGCCGAGCCTGTTTCTGACCTGGGCACAATCAAGGGCCTGCTATTCCGCCATCTTCGCTGGTGGGCATCTCGCCCGGACATCTTTTCCCACGACGGTATCCTGAGCATTGGCTTCGCGTATCCCAACCTCTACATGAGCGAGGAGTACAATTCACCCCAGTCGGTCTACTGGTGTCTGAAGAGCTTCGTGGCGCTGTGCCTTGCCGAGGACCATCCGTTCTGGTCCGTCGAGGAGAAGCCTCACCCGCTCGCCCAAGCAGTGCCGTCGGCTGCTATTTCTCCTGCTTCTCCCATTTCTCCCATTGGCGCTCTCTGGCCGCCTCGCCATATCATCAGCAACACCACGGCCCACCACTTCTTGCTGTCGGCCGGCCAGATGACGCGCAAACCGCACAAGGGAAGAGAAGCCAAGTACGGCAAGTTTGCCTATTCGTCCGCCTTTGGCTTCAGCGTGCCAACCGGTCAGCCCATGCTGCAGTACATTCCTCCGGACAGCACTCTTTGTCTAAGCATTGATGGAGGCGAGACGTGGATTCAGCGCCAGGCACCCGAGCAGGTTGCCTTTTCGACAGTAGGTGTTCAGAGTGCACCCGGTGGACGTGTGACCGTCCCGTCTATTGTCAGCACATGGAAACCTTATCCGAAGCTTGACTTCGATATCACCACCACAATGATTCCCCTCGGCAACGAATTCATGGGATGGCACGTCCGTGTCCACGAGATCCAATGGTCGCCCAAGACACTGCCCAACAATGCTCTCATCGACGACGTGCTGCAGCTGGTGGAAGGCGGCTTTGCCATTCCATCTTTGACTGACGCTGATCTGCCTCTTCCCATCATTTCATCTCTGACTGGCGATGTGAAGTGCGGTATTTTGAGTGGCAACAAGAGCAGCCTGTTGGTGTCCTCGTCTGGTGCAGTTGGCATCGTGAATATCTCATCAGATGCTCAGCAGGCACATGCTAAGGTGGAAAGCCATTCAACCGCTCTCAAGGCTGGACCCAACACCAACCTTCTTCACCCAAAGACGTCCATCCCGATCGTTACTTCTCAGATTCCCATCTCTGTTGCCGGCAGTGATGATCCGGCCAAGGTGACTCTTGCTTCAGCAATTTTTGGTGTGTCGGCATCGTGTCTCAGCTGGCGCGAGAAGATACCAGAGTGGTGGGAAAATGTACCCCATATCCAGATTCAAACGGAGGGCGGCGAGCAAAAAGTCACGATCTTTGCCAGGGCGGAGTGAAAGGATCTTATCATTTTTGCTTTTCGGATACCAATGATTCTGTGTCCCTCATAGCGTGAATTAAACACTCCAAGTTCCAACACAATGTTCCTGTGACAAGTGAGTGATTTATTTTATAGCGGTACAAGGTTTTAAATTATTGAACGACTGTGAAACCTAATTTGACATCCAAGCCCATGACTCTCTCCCATACTCATTTTCCCCCTGAGGCTGCCATTCATTACACCTTGCACTTGCCGTAGGTCGATCCGATCTCGCCCCATTTAATGTTGCTGAAAGTGACCGCAGTATCAGGTTGAGTGGCCGTGATGTAGGCCGGTGTTTCCTTCGTTGCGTTGCAGGGACCAGCGCTTCCGGCATCCAGCCAGCTCATGGAGGAGTCGGACCACCAAACACTCATGCTCAGAACCATGCCACGAGCCATGGCCTCGCCCATTCCCTTCGTGGCACCAAGCCGGAGATACTCGGAGCCGCCGACGTACTGGCAGTACTCGTCGTCAAGGTAGTTGACCTTGTGCGGGTTGTTCGACGACGTGATGTTGGCGTTCTGGATGACCTTGCCATCCTGCACGTACAGACGCTGGAACGAGGCCAAGTCGCCGGCCTCGTTGGTCGGGAACTGCGTCACGACGGTAAACGGCCGAGACGTGTCGACCGCCATGTTGGAGCCGAGACCGTAAAAGGTCTTGTTCTGCGTGTACGGGTTGAACGAACAGCCGCTGTGTTCGCAGACGCCGCCCCTGCTGCACTCGGCGCCGGAGCACTCGTAGAGGCCGGTCTGGTTGCAGGGGTGCGGGGCGAGCTGCGTGGCGCGGTCGTTTGCCTCCCAGATGTCGAGCTCGTTGCAGCACGCGCCGTTGGCGTTGATATTTGCCTTGCCGTTGACGAACGGGTAGATGTAGCACTGCGCGTCGCAGTAGCCCGTGCCGTAGTAGGCGCCGCCGGTGTTGACGTCGTCCTTGCCGCCGTCGGCCTCCATTTCAACCATGTAAAGCGCGCCGTTCATGCCACATGGCAGCTTCGAGACGTCCACATCAAAGGCCAGCTCCTTTCCGAGAAGATCAATCATCTCGTATCTCTCCTCGTCGTCGCCCGACAAGAGGTAGACGCGCGGGCTGACCTTGTTGAGGTTCTCGTCGAGCTGCACGAGAGAAATGCTCGAGCCGTCCGTGGTCACGCCGACCTTTGAGTAGTCCGGCACACCCTGCATCACGCAGTTTGCCTGGCATGTCTTGACGTCGGGGCAGGCTGTGACATTTGGTGCAGCACCTTGGGTGCCGCAGCCGTAACTGGGAGCGTCAACCTGGTACAGGGGCCTCTTGGAGGATTCGAGTACAACTGCCACGTCCTTGGCCTTGCAGCCGCGCGCCCTTGTGCAGTGATATGTGGTCAGGCGGGGATGGCTTTCAGTAATATGGCCAGGGTGCTGGGCGGCAACGAGGGACAGCAGCCCAAACGCCGCAGCGAGTGAAGAGAAACCCATGGTGAGAAGGCGGATGAGTGATTTGTAAGACAGTTGTGTTTAGATGGCGATCCCGGAATGATAGCCACAATTTTCATGATCTGCTCGGCTTCATTGTATTTATACAACACTGGAAGGATATTGGATGCTTCGTGGCTTCGCCGGGGGGGGGGGGGGGGGGGGGGGGGGGGGGGGGGGGGGGGGGGGGGGGGGGGGGGGGGGGGGGGGGGGGGGGGG